>JANHFX010023681.1:0-44496 GCA_027560015.1 Chloroceryle amazona | reverse complement strand
TATTTCTTTTAAATTAATATCTGCTTCCTCTGGCTTTTGCAGTGATGTGTATGGCACTTGGAAAGCTATATCCATCCACATAAATAAACTCTTTAAGTTCAGACAATTGAAGCAATATAGGAGGTAGGGAATGGACAGGATCAATTTGAAAGCCAGCAAGAGGCTCTCAGAGAGCAGAGATAAGTGAATCTAAGTTACTTATCCTGGCTGAAGCAAATTAGCCCAGACAAAGAGATTCATACCGAATTGAAGAGGACAGTGTGCAATGGTGGGACCAGCAGTGAGAAGTTTTAAGCCTCCATCTTGCCAGCTGTTTCACATGAGTAGTTCCTATGTATGACTGGTATGCAATTAAAACTGAATCTCTGGATAGCATCTGTGGTATACACCCTAGTATTGCACACTATCATTTCACCCTAGCTTTCCTGCAGGTCTGATAAATCAATGTTGTGTTACAACTATGACAACTTGAAACCAGCCCTACATTTTTTTGCCTGTCTTTAAAAATAAGGAACACTCTTTTCCATTAGATGCTAATTAAAACAAAATTTACCTTAGAATTTAATAATAAAAGAAAAGATTAAAAGACCAGCTCCATCTGTAAAACACTTGCCTCTATCCCTGAAAAGCAGTGTCTAGAGTGGAAGTAGTACAAATTTGCACCCACCAATTGCTTGTTTTATAGAACATGTTTTCATCATGTTCTTGGAAATCTGTTAGGTCTTTGATCTGGTAGATTTCTTAACTGATGATCAGTTATAGCTATATAACTAGTGATACAGTGCTCAGGTGCTTCTAGTTAAGTGCTTAACTAGACCAGGATGTTAGTCTTGCCTCACGCAGTGTGGGAAGATGCTTCTGAATGAAATCCCAGTGACTACAGTTAATGGTCAATGGGGATTAGAGCCCATTGACTTGAAACTGAGCAGGACCAAACATTGCATGTAGACTATTGTTTGCAAAAATTATCAAACCACTAAGACAAGAGGGTTATTTTACTGGTCATTATCTTCCATAAGACATTCTCTTAAGCAAAAGACACACTGTATATAGTGTACAATATTGACTTTATTATGTTCTGGCTACACTGGTTGTATTACCATTTTAACTACATTTACCATCTTTTCTTAATTTAAAAAGAATCTGTTTCTCATAGCAATGCTGACAGATTGGTTGGCATTATGAAAGTGTTTGATATGTTATCATAAAATCCTGTGACTTGTGAAATGATGTGATTTAACCTACAGTTACCTATGCCAATTTCAGTAAGGCCTAATTGACAACAGGCATTTGTGCAAAACATGAGATACTTCTAATTAGAAGCACTGTAAAAGCAGCAAGACAGTGACAGTGGGCACACCTTCACTGTTTTGGCTTGGCCCTCTTAATATTTAAGTTACTGGGAAAGATAATCCTTTATCAGGGAAGACCTGTGAGGCATATCATGTTGGTAAACTCTTCTTTTTCCAAAATAAGCTTTGCAGTCGAATTAATGTGTCTTGGCTGCGCAGTATGGGATAATGGGATTTTCATGCTGGGAGTTCAGAAGGAGTGTTCCTGGAGGACTCTATACAGGGAAGAGTTCAGCTCTCTAGACTAAGGCTTGTTGTCTAGTAATGTTATGTCTAATGCTGACTTGAATTTCTTTGGCTGGAATCACATTCACAGAGACAATTTCCAGATGCTGGGCCAAAATTTTTTTCTACTACTCCAGAGATGGGAGAAGCAGGAATCTGTCTATCTGCATCTCACTGATTGCTTAGGTCAAGCACTGAGCAAGAAAGATCAGCTTTCTGGATCTTCCAAATTTCCTCAGAGACTTAAGCATATGCTTGGGCACAGGAAGAGCTAGGACTGTTTGTGCATGACCAGAAAGACTTATTCCTGACCAAAGCTGAAGTGCTTTGGCATGCTACAATGGATAGGAGAGAAAAAAAATACACCTGAAAGTATGAGCTTGCCTACACTACTTTTACTTGCCCTTTCCAAACTATGAGGACTTTCCAGCTATTACATGCATATTTTTGCAATTTTCTGGTCAGCAAGTGGGGGGGTGTGTTGCGTGCTGCTCCCTGATGTTGGCTACGATATAGCCCTCCCACTAGAGGCATCAACAATGCTGCAGCACACAGGCAAAGTGCCTGCCTGCACAGTCTCTTGGCTCTGGTGAAGGTAAATCACAGTGATAGCACAGCATAAAGCTTTCTCCAAGGATTGACGTTTCTTTTTAGAGATAATAGTGGGTATCTCAATGGGGTTGACACTGTGGTATTAGAGGACTGCAGACAGATTCAGAGGAGTTCACTTTGGAGCTGACAATAGCTCTGTGTGACACTTCTCTCTTGGGCAGCTGTCTGCAATATACATATACTCTGTGCAACCATGGCTGTCTGTTTACTCTGTTTTCTCTAATTAATATTCCTTCTGCAATAGTTCCTCCTCCTCCTCCCTAAATTATGTTTCCTTTTGCCTTTTTTTTTTTTTTTCTGAAGGAAGAAACATCTTGTGTAATTTTGTATTGCTAGAAAATGGCACAAGCTTCATTGTCCAAACCTTTTTGATTTTCCTCTCCCAGGAGGTTCAATTCACACTTTAAGTAAGATTGATGTATTCTGAGAAATTAGTGACTAGGGTTTGAGGGTTTTTTTATCCCATTTTTTTCTTTTAGTCTTTCAAGGTGGGGAAAAGAGTGGTCCTATAAAGTAAGCATGTCCCATTGTGGCTCGCTGAAATGTATCTTTGTTTCCCAATAGTTTAAAAAGCTCAACTAAAAGCTTCATAAATCCTTGTCTGGCTTCTATTAAAATACCTTTTTCTTAAGAAACAGTGGAAACTCTTTTAAATCTCATGTATAATGAAAGAGAAAATATCAAGTACAAGTTTCTGTAATTTTGTAGAATCTTCACATCAAAACTGTTTCTGCCTTGCTCTTATAATAAGTTGCATTATTTTCCCTCCTTCCATAGCCATTTGCTGTTATGATGTGACAATTTCCATGGCTGTTTTGCATGTTGATTTAGTAGAGAAGGACTGTTGCTCTCTTGGATGCTGTCTGCATAATTAATACCTCCTATCAGTCTCTAGCAGAAGGAAGAAAATCTTTTCTATCTCTGATGGAAATGGTTGAGTGGCCCTCTGGGGCCAATTAGATCACCAAATGGCAGAAGCATCCTGGAAGAAATCACCATGGTGCATTTTCATCATTGTTTTCAGCTGAGCAGGTTGGAGGATCGGAAGAACGGAGAGGGAAGGAAAATGTCAGGGTCCCTGATCAGAGAAATAAACTGGCATGTAGACCACATCTTATTTCCCAGTTGGAGATACTAACATGACATCTCTCACTTTTTCAAGCTCATCTCTTTCTGGCTAAGTAAATACATTTCACCACAGTTTTGAAAGCACAGTGTCTTGATGACAACCTGAATCTACACCATTTAATTCTAGCATTTCCTGTCTCTCTTGACAGCAGGCAGAGAGAAAATACTGCTTGTGCTAAATGACATTTCTGGACAATTCCAGCTGTAGTGCTTTTTAATCAAAATATTTGAGATGGCATCCAGGGCTATAGTCAAATTGTTTAGAGTTTTCTTTTCTTATTGAAAAACTTAATACCTTGTCAGTGTGTGACACTTTTCATAGAATTACTGTTATTCTCAGCTTTAGTGACAAGACATTTAGTAGAATTATCAGTTATTTCAACAAAGTCTTAAAACTCAAAACCATTAAAAATTTTAAGTTGGGTCCTGAAACCATCTGGATACTGTATTGTTAATAATCTTTAAGTGCAGTACGTTATAAGTGATACGCATGTCATGCTGTTCAAATGAACGTGTGTGTTGCCTTGACATTTATAAATTCTAAACCCTTTACCTTGTTATTCAATTCACAGCAGGAGACATTATTTAAAACTGTAACCTTCTCATGCTTATAGAGTATTGCTTAATTTTATTAGTCTTTTCATAAAAAGAATGTCACAGTCATCACCATTTCTCCAGTGTCAAGGAGCACAATTGTAAGTTGAGGTATGATTATAATTTATAAGGAGAGTTAGCAAGGAGAAATTAAGCTTATAAACACATACTTCTGGTGCTGTTCTTGAATATCAGCTTAGAAAGTGTGTCAGTAGAAAAGAGAAATGACATTTCATTAAATGGATGATCCCAGTAATGTAAGTAACAATAGTTTGATTAATTTCATATTAATTCCTCTTAACTAACACAAATTAGCAATCTGTATTTTTTGCACCATCTTCTTGAGACAGGTTGGCTAAAAATGACTTCGTGTAGCAACGTCACATGCTGAAGACCAGACTGTCTTTGTGAATAAAATGCTACCTCTCACACACATGCTGTGCATGTGTGCTCATCATACAAGGAAGTGTTATACTCAAAGTTAACTGTACTTAACAATCTACTGGAACACATGGGACATCCTTCACCTGAGGGGACCTGGGTTCAGTGGAAGACCTTAAACAGTCTGTGTGAATGTGTCAGTACTGAAGTCATAGGTACAGCTTGAATCCAGAGTAACAAGACAAACGTGCATATGACAGACTTCATATGCTCAAGACATAGGTGCCTTCAGGGACCATAGCAAGGTACTGAGGTCACATGCTCCTGTCACTCCATTCCCACTCCATTTCTTACCTGTGAAGTTCTCAG
This sequence comes from Chloroceryle amazona, assembly GCA_027560015.1. Classification (NCBI taxonomy): domain Eukaryota; kingdom Metazoa; phylum Chordata; class Aves; order Coraciiformes; family Cerylidae; genus Chloroceryle; species Chloroceryle amazona. The sequence goes on along the minus strand of JANHFX010023681.1, from coordinate 39,835 downwards.
GTATCTACCTGCCTGTTGAGATGCAAATCTACTGTGGTGCCACCTTATTGTCCACGCACTCTTGTTGTTCTGTATCATTCACTTTGTAGACTAGCATAAAGTCAGTGAGTTCTGGAGTTTTTCCTAGAGAAAGGGCCAAATGTAGCAGAACTGCCATGTTACAGGAATGCACTACAGCTTATGGAAAGATAAAAATATTGTGGTTAATTGGTTAAATTAAGACTATCTCAAATACTGAATCAAAGGATTTTGTACATGATGATTGTGCCTCAATGTGTGTGAGCTCCTCAGGCTCCCTGTCCCTAGTAGCTCAGATTGAGAAACTGCCTGTTCCCTTCTCGTTGAGTTCCCTCAGAGGTGGCTGCATGTGCCCAACTCCCATCCCTCCTCAAAGCTACACTGGCTGGGCTATGCATGGAGGGGCCAGCAGAGTGTAATCACAGATGTATAAATTTCATTCCAGGCTAGGACCCCAAATAAGACAGCCACTGCAAGTTAAGATGATAACTCTCAGTAAAACTTCTCTTGCACTGAATGCAAACACCACATGTGATAGCTTCTCACCTGGCACCACAACACACCAAGACAGAAAGCCTTTACAGTAGCCCACACTGGGGGTTTCACAGGCTAACCTCAAAGCTGCAGAGACACACTTGTGGCAACTCTGTCTAAACAGAAAAGAAAATTTGATGGTCCTGACACCCTAGCTGCCTTGACATTTCATTCATTAGCTGAGTGGTGACAATTCATGGTGTAAATGTATGGTTTTGTATTCTTTTTAATGTTGAAGTTGAAAGTGTTACCTAGTAGGATATTTATTCTGTTCTTATTTTATTCCTTCTATATGTTCTTCTGAATTTGAGCCAGCAGTGTGTCCAGGTGTCCAAGAAGACCAACAGCGTCCTGGATTGTATCAGAAGTAGCATGGCCAGCAGGACTAGGGAAGTGATTGTACTTCTGTACTTGGAACTGGTGAGGCCACACCTTGAATAGTGTGTTCAGTTTAGGGCACATCACTACAAGAAGGTCATTGAGGTACTAGAATGTGTGCAAAGAGGGACAATGAAACTGGTGAAGGGTCTGGAGTACAAGTCTCATAAAGAGCAGGTGAGACAACTAGGGTTGTTTAGCCTCGAGAAAAGGAAGCTAAGGGGAGCCTTTATCACTCTACATGTACCTGAAAGGAGGTTGTAGTGAGGTGTGTGTCGATATCTTCTCCCAAGTAATAAGCAATAAGACAAGAAGAAATGGCATTAAGTCGTGCCAGGGAAGGTTCAGGTTGGACATTAGGAAAAATTTCTTCATAGAAAAGGTCATCAAGCACTGGAACAGACTGCCTAGGGAAGTGATGGAGTCACCATCCCTGAAGGTATTCAAAAGATGTGTGGATGTGGCACTTAGGAATATGGTTTAGTGGTGGACTTGGCTGTGCTAGGCTAACGGCTGGCTTAATGATCTTAAGGGTCTTTTCCAACCTAAACAATTCTATGATATTATGAAAATAGTTTGTTGTATTTTCTTGTGATGAAAAATGTGTTACAGAACAACATGCATTCAGGAACCTGCGTGGTTACCTCCAGTGGGTTTTTGCTGGCTGTCCCCAAGCTCACAAGGTGATGCTTGACAGCTTGGAGTTCATGCAAAGTGGCCATATTGGAATAAATACAAGATCAGTCATAAGGTAATGTCCATTTTTTTCTTTTTTTTTTTTTTTTTCTAACTGGCAGCAACAACATATTCTCATCTTGTTAACATTATCAATATGATTAATAACTTATACTGCTCTTGCCTTGTAAGATATTGTTCTCTCAGTCCTCCATTATGCTATGCAGCTATGCACAAAACCACACTTCTACAATAGAATTTTCAGTTTGGATGTCCCCAAAGACAAAATGCATTAGATACGCCATTGCTTGGATAATTTGTTGTGGGTATAAACCTAAAAAATAAACACCTTCCAAACGTCAACTGTTTCATAAAAAGAAAAGCTTTTTTCCATGTTGACTACTCTTGAAATAGAAATATCACTGAAAGAGTTAATCCTGGTAAGATTTTTTTCCTAGTGTAACAGTTTTGGGGTCACTTAAAAATCACTGGAAATGTAACCTCTTGCACTTCCTGTAAAACACTGAACTCCAGATGATAACAAGACCTCTAGAAAATAGTGGGCTGCATAAAAATTGCAGATTTTGCAATTTTCTGACTGCTGTGTAATTTTCTGGCACATTTAAATGTGCGTTTGGTTCAGTGCCAGTCTTATTCCTCCCCCAGACACCCTAAAATTAACTATGAGCTTTGGGAATTTCATCAGTCAAACAGAGACAGAAGTGCCCAATCAGCCTGGAGGAAGCATGGCTGACCAGTGCTGACCCAAATCCCTTCTGAAAGAAGTATGAAGGAGACAGAGACAGATGAGGAAAAGACTAGTAGAAAACAGAAAGGGAGGACAAGATCAGAAGGGGAGCAAGAGAAACTCTGAAGAAATGCTGAAAAAGCAAACTTGTAAGAAAGAGAAAGCAGAAGAAACATTTAGAAGAATGGCTTGTAGTTCCCTTATAAATTTTTTTCATGAAACTTCATTTAGGGATTGGGAATGGGAAGATTGGTGTGTTAAAAATGCCTAGAGTTTCTTCTCAGAAAGATAAAGCAGAGCCCATACTCTTTCTGGATGGGTTAAGGAAGTTCTGAGATGCTTTAGAGATGTATGAAATGCTGCGTATGCTCATTGAATATTAAAGCTACAGTGACTTTACAGCTGAACTCAGCAAAACTGATGAAAGCTGGAAGATGATATATGGATCAGGGACAGCCTGGATGTTGCACGATGGAACAGGAAGAGCAGCCAGGGTATCCTGTGCCAGTGCAGCACCTTAATCACCATGTCACCTGCACTGCACAGCTCATTGTCTTTCTATTCTCATTCTCATACTGTTCTCTAAGACCTTTAAGCATTGTGAAGCAATAAAAAATGGTTTATACAGCCTGCATTTGTCACATACATTTACCTAACTTCCATTTGATATATTGCCACTCTTAGCAACGGTGCCTAGGTGAAAAATAAAGTCATCTGTCCTTGAAGCTCAGCTCACTGGAGAAATAGGAGCTCACAAGGCTTACTACTGTGGCTAATCAGCACCAGGAAGTACTAGGTTTATGGTCTTCAGAAGCAGCTTTCTGAAAGTCTTGAGGAATGGGGAAGTATTTTAAACAGGGAAGAAAAAGGGTTATGAAGTATGAGAAGTTTATTGGAAAGGGTCAAGGAAAACATTACAGAGTCCAGACATATTGCCTGTCTATGGTCTTGAGGTTGGGTCTCTTGACCAGGACTACTGTCAGGAGTTTATTTATTGTATCAATACAGTAGCTTTGCACTTGGTTTTTAATATTAGCCATTTAGTATCACATCACTAGAAACTTTCTGTAGAGTCATACTATTCTCATGTTGAGAAACCACAAGCAGATTTTGGAAAAAAATGCTTTGTGATTAAGGGCACAAGTGATTTTAAGATTGCTTCAAAAGCTGACTCATTCCTAGTTTAAATCAAGGTTAGTAGGTTGAATAAATCAGAATATTTTCTCTAATAATATTATGGGATGTGCAGATAAATCCTCAGTTCTCTAGCAATATCTATTCTTTCTGTCAAGATTAGTGTGTTCTGAATCAAATTTTCTGTGCTTGTTTAAAAAACATGATTAGAAGCTCTACACCAAATACATCACCTGTTCATTGTATATGTGCAAGCAAATAAAACACTATCTTTTCTGGAAATTATGCACTCCCTGGTATTATAAAACTTTCTGACAACAATGGTGTCACAAATGGTAGTTCTAAATAGACTTACAAAAACACAGAATCAAAAAGAAACCTAAAAGAAATGTAAACACTTTGAGGTCATAACAAAGTAGACTAAATCATGTGAGAAACAACAGGCAAGTTTCAAATTCTTTGATTCTGAGATCTGAGCACTCATGGTTTCATATACTTAACACTTTCTTAAATTTGTAAATCTCATGAGGACAAGCTCTCTTGAGATATTCTGTTATTATGTTTTCCAGTTTGGTTAGACATATGGCACATCATGAACAGCTTTCCTTCCAGTGTTTGGTTTCTGTTACTCAGCCATGAAATACACAATAAAATGACACTTTCTCCAAATTGCAATGCTTAAAAAAGGTGATTTTTTTTTTTCCAATTCTAGTTGTGCTTTGGGTCTGATTTGGTTTTATTTTCAAATGAGAAGAGTAATGAAATGGAGTATGCTATATACATAATCCAAGATATTTTGTCTTTAAGAGATATCTGTCATTGATAGTCACTGATGTTACACATTTGCAGAAGACTTGTCCCTATGCAAAACAATTCCTTTTTCTTCCTTCCCAGGACTTTACTTGGCACTGTTGTTTTTAACCCAAATGGTTGAAGTTCAACAGTGTGCCTCAGGCTTCTGGCTTCCTTCTTTGCCTTCTATTTAAAACTTAAATTTCAAACAACTGAGTGATTTTTACAAATGAAGCAAGGAAAAGATCATTTGACCTGTTCTCTCAGTTTGGACAGTTGTTTGGTTGTGTTCAGTAAAGACACAACATTTTGCACCTTGCTTTGCTCCTACTGCAGCACTGGGGAATCTGCCTGTGTGATGCCTGCAGCTCGGAAAGGCACGTGCTCACTTGCTCTGGAGGAATGATGCACATGTAGTCTGAAGACCTAAACTGTAAATCTGCACATTTATTACAGACATAATACACTGACTGAAGCTGCAAAAAAAAGTCCATGCATTAAACAACATCTTCGATATCCACACAACATACACATCCATTGCCAATTTTTGGGTCCATGCATCTGAGTATTTTATTGATGCAGCTTTCCAATAAAAAGGTGGTAAGAATTTCTTAGTATGGACATAACTATATGTATTGCCTTTACCCTGGTTTCAAAAGCATTATCTAAAGCATTTTGTCAAAATTAAAAAATAAATTAAATAAGCCTAAACCAGACTTCTAATATGGGAAATTTCATCTCAGATTATCATAATTTAACAAAATTATGAATACTTGAAAAATGGTTTCATAACTGACATTGTTGAAAAAACATGACTACAGTTAAAGGTATTGTTATGGTTGTAAATGCCAGAATATGTATGAAAAAACTTACACAGTATCTGAATTAAATGCTTTCATAGCAAAAAGCATCAAACACTTCCTAACTAAAAGTGATTTCACTTATACATATCAAGTAAGGCAATGTCTTTCATACAACACCAGACAGGAAAATATTTTTCAAATCTTTTTCATGAAAGTAAAGTTTCCATTTAGAAGGTTCTAAAAGAATACTTACTTTTTCCTGAAAGTATTTTAAAGAAAATAATAGAAGTTTATTAACAAAAATACCCTTGAATATTTCTTGTCATATAAACCTGTGGTTCAGTTTCACTAGCATGGGTTTCTAGCAACACTGACTATTCTTGGCCTCACCTTGAGAAGCTGTCAGATTCTCACTTGCTAAATGTTCTCAGAGGTCTCTCAGCTTGTTACTTGTGTTGTGCAACTTCACAGGTCTAGCTTTGCAGTGACTACAAGACATCACGGTGGTTGTAAATCTCATATCATACTAGAATACTTAGGAGTACTTATGGGGAGAGTCCATGCAGTGTTGAACTTGAGTTTACAGCTTTTTCCTTCACCCTGAAACTATCTATGAGAAAGCTTATATTTTATTTTTTTTTTTCTTCTATGCTAGAATGGTGGAACACAACCCATAAACACTCTGCTTCAGAGCTCTTTCTAAACAGAGGAATACTCCTTTCTCATATGGCATCTCCAATTTTCTTGGAATCTGTTTAAACTATACTCCAAGGAGTTCCTGCACTAATGGAAACTCTGCCTATCTCTCTTTGGCTTGCACTGGATGTATGTCTCTATGGTATGTAAATGTATTTTATTCCAAAGGACCAGAAAGAGTCTTGGAAGCATTTATTTGAGCTGTCTGGGATCAGAGGAAGAGAAAATTATTAGCACTGGGGTGGGAATGGCCATATGGAGGAGCTTTGAATGAATGGTGCCACTGTGTTATGAGCCACGTGCAAAATAAAAGGGATTGATGGGGTGTCTGCAGTTTACTTTGTATAGAACATGGAGGATGAGAGAGATTTCTACATTTTGCCACTCAGTGGGTCTATCTTCAAGGATCACAGTTTGTCTGTAAAAGAGAGTGGTATACCCCTTAGCAGATTAAAAAATAAGACCTAGATTAAATGAAATTTGGGTTTGGTCCTCTAAAGTATTCACATAAACGCACATAGAGATATAAGACTCTCAACCTCTTCTGCCTTACTTAGCTTCACTTTTCTTTCCCCCATTGAAAGCAGAACACACCTTTCCAGAGGTTCGGGAAGGTCTAGAGAATGTCCGTGGAAAATGCCCATAGTTTATTTTCAGTTACATTTAAATAACAGATATCTGTTACATTTATATTTATGTAACAGATAGCAGGATATAGTTTCAAAAGTAGGCATATTCCTCCCAAGTCTTATATGAATGAACTTGTACAGAATCATGTATAATAATTCTATAATTATTACAAAAGCTAAATACCTTGCATTCTCAATATATGTTCCAGATCACCTCTGCATTGATTCCTATTCACTCAGTAAGGGTGACATTGCCACGAACTAAAAAAACAAGCATAAGATTAAAAAAAGCAAGCTAAAATAAAAACAGATGAAACACAGACATATAGGTTTTTGTTTTTTTTTTTGGACTGGTATCTGTCTATGATTCTGAGGCCCATGAACTGGAATCTTTTCTACTTTGAAAATATTTTTTTCTTTTTTTTTTTTTTTTCCCCTTTTACTTTATCCTGGCCCCCAATACTTCTTCTCCCAAAAGAGCCAAGGTAACTTACATTAAATTCCTTAAAACCTTCCTCTTTGTTAAATGAACTATAAGCTGGCAGCGTACTTATTTGGAGACTTTTTCCTGGCAGAGCAGACAATATAGTGTTCAGCATATATTGTTCAGCATACAATTAGCATACATTCTTTGATTAGCTGACAAGATAAGGCCAACTTGTAGGTCTGAAACCTTCCTACTGCCTCTTAAAACTCAGAGTGAACTGAAACAGCCAATCTCTGCAAAATGGTGCAATAATGTTTTGGTCACTGTTGTGGTTAATATCAGCAGCTTTTCTGGGGATATTCAAACCAAACTAAAGGAAAAGTTAAATGTGGATAATAATGATATGTGAAACTCCAGGATACAGAGCTATACATCATTCACAATATCTTTATAACACAATACTATTTGGATGTTTCAGTCTGGATAGGAGCCCAAGTGTTTCCAGGCACTCTAAAAGCATATGAAATTATGGTCGGGGACCATATTTGAGCCACCTACTCTAAATGCCTAATTTAGACATTGCTACTAATACAGTGTTTAAATTTAAGAGTGAGATGAGTGATCCGGGCTATGCAGGCCTGCCAGATCTTGCCTCCACTACAGCTGGTCGGAAAGAAATAGCAATGACTCCTAATTCTAGCACTGGAGGTGGGATTAATCTCACCTAACTTCTCACACATAAAAAATAGTCATTTAAATCTGGGCTGGCAGCCCTTCTTTCAGTGGAGACAGGGAGACAGCTCCACAGTGTCTCTCCTGCTGTCACCTGTTTCAGAAAGGGGTGAACTTTTCTCTAGCGGTCTCTGTGTGGTAAGCTGAGACTTAGGCAAGTCACTTTTAGATACATGAGCTGAGCTGACTGGTGGTCAGTCTAAGCAAGAAGTCAAGGTTACATCTTGTCACCGGCTCCACAGGGTGCTGAGCCAGTGCCTGGAAGCAGCAAGATCTGTTTCAGAGGAACAGGGGGGCCAGGAGTTGGGATGACAGCCAGGCTGGATGATCAGGACCTTGCTGTTCCCATACAAATTAAGAAGTTGTTGAGAATCCAGCTTAGTGAGTGTAAGAATTTTAAATTACTTTTTTAAACCAGTCATTCAGGTTTTGATTAAGAAGTATTTGCAGTATTAATTGAGTAATTTCTCTGGAAGTTCTGACACTTCTGCGAAGTATTAGGAAAAATCCTGCCTCTGTGAATCATTCATGACCTTGTCATCAACTTGTATAAAAGTGCAGGGAAGTGAGAAGTCTGCCAAAGCTAACAAACTTTCTCTGGAGATGTTATGACGAAGATGCGCTCTAAATAAATAACAACAGCTATTTCTGACCTGCCTGGCCTGAGGCCAGAATCTGGGCTCTGGCCCCACCTTTGATCCCAGACAGCCTACTTGGCTGGGAGCAAGCAGGGACATGAGGCCAACTTCCCTTTTCCAACAAATCCAGCTGTGGTTAGAAATGTGTCGTGAATGGATCGAGTGAGCAATCTTCCTACAATTGGAATTTTCCTACAGGAAAAGCAAGTGATTGTATATTCTCTCTGATTAAAAGAGAGCATTTGCTTTGTGTTATCTTTTATGGAAGATGAAAAAAAAAAGGAATTCCTGAATGATGATTTTTTCCTCCAAAATCCATAATAGCTTTAATCTCACATGGGTTTCCTTTGATTTTACCAGTTCCCAATGTTGTTCCACTTTGGACAAACCAGGTCATGTTGAAGCTTGCATGAGCCCGCAGTTTTTGCATTTATTTTTATCAGTCTTACATAACACAAAAATTTGAATGAAAATAATAAATTGGATAAAAATGTGAACTTTAGTAAGCAAAATGTACAACAGTTAACTGAAGCCAAATAAATAAGAACTAAAGAGAAAGAATTTCAGAGCAGAAAAGACAATATACAAAATCCATAAATAACAATTTAGCTTGGTATCTATTACATTAGTGCTTTAATGCTCACTTGAACTAAATTTTGAATTCCTGTAAAGAGAGACTGGTGGGAAGAATCTGTGTTATATCAGGGAAGAGTTCAATATAATTGTTCATGTTATGTGTGAGCTGTGGCCACATTGCTTTCCTCCAAGCTACTGAAATAATATCTCACAATTAATTGATAATAAAAAAGGAAAAAAAAAAAAAAGACAATTAGGAAGGCAGATGTTGAGAAATTATGAATTTCTGGCATGTTTCTTTCTTGTTCTTCTAAACATTTCAATGACCAATAAGGTTATGGCTTTTAATTTGAGAGGCTTTATAACCATCTTCTTATTTCCATCTCTAACATATTCCTTAATCAGATATTTTCTTTTGTCTGGTGAATATTTCCCTTCTTATTTGAGTATAAACTTGTAGCTGGATACCTAAAGGAAGTTCTTATTTGAATGCTCTATGAAATGTTAGATTGAAAACTTTTATAGTCAAGAAACTCTCCATTTCTGTTGCATTTATAATTTTAAGCCTGTGTAACAGCTTTCTACAATGTACATGTGAATATTTAAAATGTTCAAGCACTAACATGCACGTCAATGTGTTATATTCATGTGCATTCAATACTTTGTTAAAATTACAACTGGAAAAACTTACTATAAAATCTTAGAAATTAGTTGACTTCAGTTGACCTATTTTGTTCAAACACACCAAGAAATGTACTATGTCTGTAAAGTCTCACCTCACTGAGAAACTGTGAACAGTGTCTTAAAATCTGGATCCTTTATTAGAAGATTTTGAGCAAAAGTCAAATTTTGTTCTGTGTGATGTCACTAATACTATTTCGTGTTAAGAGACACCTTCTGAAAACATGCTTTTATTAGCCATAGTTGACATTTTCTGTTACTAATGTACGGGTGACAATGATATAAGTGAAATGTGAAGGTTCAGTCTGGTCCTGTCTCATCACTGAAGCTGTCATTCACACGTGCAATGAAGAAACCACACTCTCCAAACGCAGAAAGATTGCAAATTGCTGTGGTAGAGGTAAGGTACTTATGCCAGCTGCAGTTCCTTGATCCCACAGGCTCTGCCCATCGGGTAGCAACTTCTAACATTGGACTTTCAATAACAAATTTAAAGCTAAAAAATTATGTGGAACCTCGTTAAACTTTGGGAAACTCAGTACAAACACAGCTGTCAGTTCTGATGGCTATAGCTTCTGAATGTCCCTTCTCAGAAATGTAATTTGTTGTAAATCCGAGTAGTTTAAAAAAAAATAGACTGATAGCTGAATTTAGCTCCTATTGAATGGCACTGAACAACACCGAACATCTCATCTCAGGAGCTGCAGCTAAAAAGGTAACAAATGGATGTTGCAGTTTGTACACCAGTTTCTGGTTTCTGCTCCTAGATCTTAAGGGCACTTCTAGGAACTTTTTGAGGAATTTTGGGGTGACTGCTGCCACGGGGGGGCTGGGATGGCTGGCAAGATCTAGTATCTTCTAACTACTGACTACTTCTGTCAGCTGTTCTTGATCAGAGGGTGCTTGCAGTTTTGTTTCTAGATGACTCCTAATTTTGGAGGGCCAAGCACCCTTCCAGTAGGTGCTAAGGATAGTCCCATATATCTGTTTATGTAGAAGTAGGCACAGAAGAGTGTCAGAGGTTCTGTTGTGCACAGTGCACATGCATGGTGATGGCAATGAAAGTGAAGTGCTACAGAGCATGGTCCCAGAAAATATATGTTCTTGTACATAGGAGGGCACAATCTTGAAAAGTTATGGAAAGGTAATAAAGAAAGAGCTTTAAAAAATATATATTCTACCTGGTCATGTGTAAGTGCAGATTTCTTGCACATAAACTGAAACTCATCCAGCCCTGGATGCATTTCATTTATGGATTGCCTTAAGTTCCAGTATGGTCATTATGCAGTGGTAGGCAGATACCTTTTAGCCCATTGATAATTGTCAGAACCAACAATGCCTAGACTCCTATCCCTAATGGCCCTGTTATCTTAAAAAAGTTAGGGTGGATGTATGTGATCTTGACTGTATTTCTTTAAAAAAAGAAGGAAATAGTATACCTCTTGGTATTTTCCTTCTGCTATGTTCAGAAAATATCATAGGAATGTGGTCATCCTTCACCCACAGAAGGATATGCATAAAAAAATGAATTAAAGTTCAGCAGAAAAATTTACTACAGAAAGGATTCAGGGAAGGGAAAATAAAATAAAATAAAATATAAAATAAAATAGTGGTTCTAGGTAAATGCAGCCAGAGGGAATAGAAAATAGGGTTTCTTTGGCCTCAGTCATCTGCAAAAACATAACACCATTTAAATCTCCCTCTGTCTAAATCTCCTACAGTGAAATGGAAAGCACTTGCCTCCCTCAGAGAGGATTATGTGTTAAAAGGATGGCAAAGGTGATGATTTCCTCTTCTTTCTCTCACCAGCTAAATCTTGGATTAGACAGCAATACTCATATTTTACTTGCAGGCTTCTGGATAGCCTAGTTTTGCCTGTCTTCTGCAGCTCAGTATTTCAGACATGCTGAGCATCCATGAGACCCCAAAATGTAGGACTCCCAACGCAAGCAGAAGGCTTGGCATGTCAAAAAGTCTAAGAACAAAGCAGCCAACATCCTTTCTCCAGAGACAAAACACATTTTGTCTGTGACATGCTTAATCTCCATCTGCTCAGGAGAGGGAAAGTTTCCCATATGGCACCGTAGTGGGCTAGTGAGTCACTCTATTGACTCACTCCACAAAATGCACAATTGAATGTTAAGTAACTTAAGTCAGCTTTAATGGGTACAGCATATGTATACTTCATGAATGCAAAATATGTAAACTATTATTATGCCACCCCTTTTTGTGATGATGATATTACATTGATTACTAATTGATTCCTATTTGTTTATGAATTGAAGTTATATTCTCTGAATAACATTCATTTTGAATTATCAGTTCAGAATCTAAATTAGAAATGCATTCTTATCTCGCATATGACATTTTATTTTACATTTTTTATGTAATTTTTGGTAATATACTGAGACAAACACGTTAGGTGGTTACGACATTACCAGCTTAGATCTGATGTGAAAGCTTAATTTGCAGTTCTAGAGAAAAGGATTACTGACTCCCATCTAGTCTTGTTCATGCATCACAAATGCTTTCTGTGTTTTAAAAGAACACTGATTTTAAAGAGATCTGTCAAGGTTGGAACAGTTCATAAGACAAATTATTTCAAGGTGATCATAACAAGGCTAAGCAACTGAAGCCTATCCTGATAGACTGCCAGGCTTGCAATGCCATCATGATCCAAATTAAGGAAACTGCAGGGCAAGAGAAATTTGAGGAGAAAAATTCTGTTTCTGGCAATGATGTGGAACTGAAAGCTGATGAGTAAACTGAGAGGGTGATTCCAGCACTGTGTCATGTGTAACAGCTACAGCAAGTTTGAAATAGCTAAGACAAAAGGTATGTTCAGTATTGCTGGGGAAAAGATTGACCATAACATGGTTATGATACATCTGGGCTTTGGGGTGTTTTAGTGTGTTTCATCAGATAATGGCAATATCTACCTGAATTATATCCATCCAAGCTATGAAGTTTGGTGTCAGCAGTGAATGGACATAGGAAAGAGCATGGTTCTCCTGATATTAAGAGCTTTCAGTCATTTCCTTCTCACTTCCATGATAGTTGCTACTAAAGTTGAGCAGTGCTGAGTCTAGACCTTTGTGTAGAGTGGTGTAGCAAAACCAACAACAAAATTGTCATTTTATTAAATGAGCACTGAAAGGGCTTTTTTTAAGAGAGAAATCTAGAATTAAACAGCTGTTGCACTTCAGTCATTCAAAATGTCTTTTCAATTCTTATAAGATTTGAAATAATTTAATACAAAAACTTTAATATTAAGGAACTCGGTGAGATAGCTGCTTCAGGACCAGCCCGGCTGTTAGCGGAGCAGCAGATCTCAGTGTTCAGGGTTTTTCCCGAGGTTTTCCTTTCACAAGTAAATGCCAGGGGAGTGGCACAATTTGGCAGCTCTCATGGCAAAGGCTGACAAGGTGGGGGCGTCACCAGAGCAATGGTGACCACACCCTATAAGAAGCCTCAGGGGGGCACAGAGCACAGGGTGGAAACATTTAGTTGCTGTGACTGCTCCCTCCAATGTCTTAAGGGGTGAACCTAACTAGTCATCATCGTCTTCCCAGAAGAGGACCCAGCTAACACAGAGGGAGCCCTACCCCCTCTTCACCTTGCTGAACATTACGACTTAAGAGGGTAAGGAGCAGCGGCAACAAGCTCCTGATAGGTGCAGCAGGCGTGTCACCCCAGATGCTGCTGCAGCTCCCCAGATGCCCTTGAAAAATAGATAAGCCGCTCTACAGGAAGAATCAAGTAATAAAGAGGATGAAGGTTCACCTAGCTTAGAGGTGTTGCCAAGGCTATATCGAACTATGCCTCATATGAAAACAACAATTAAAAAAAAAAAAGGCATCATAACAGACACACTTTTGAAGGGAACAGAAGGCCCTGTCTACAGACCGGACCCAATTCTTAAGAAAGTCTGCTGCATCCCTGGAGCCAGGGTTAAGAACAAAAAGAGAAAACTTTCTACCCTAGTTTAGCCCTCAGGCTACTACCCATTAAAAATTTTTCACGCAGGCAGTGATGAACTTTAATCAAGAAGTCCACAAGAAATGAAGAGACTCCAGGGCCTTGGGTCATCTGGTTAAGGGACTGGGAGCACAAACAGTGTTCTTCTCTATCCCACCAGTTGCAGAGACTGTTGAGGATTTAGACAGGAAGAGCCAGCCACCTGATGAATTCCTGGATTCAAGCCTGGTGTCACAGGCAGGGCTTTGGGTTCTTTGAGCATGGGTTGGTCTATAAGACACCAGACCTGCTGGCAACAGATTGGGTAAGCTTATCACATAGAGGGAAAAGGATCCTGAGACAAGAATGAGCAGGGTATGTTGAAAGAGCTTTAAACTAGATTTGAAGGGGGGTGAAACTGGGCTTGCTAGAGAGGAGCCTGGGAGTGTCATGCTGGTGCTTCTGGGATGGTGTACTGGTAATGTGCTTCAGTCTGCCATCTCAGTGGAGGTGGGGAATGGTGATCTAAGCAGTAGCAAAAACACAGGGTTCACTGATAGGTCAGTAACCATGGAAGTGGCTGAGAATGGTCAGGCAGGAATTAAGATTTCTCCCCCGGAACTGTGTGGCAGAATCATTAGTTCAGTTGAAGGGCATCTACACAAATGCACACAGCATAGGCAATAAACAGGAGGAGATGGAAGCCATTGTGCAGCAAGAAAACTATGACATTGCTGTCATCATGGAAACCTGGTGGGGTGACTCACACAACTGCAGTGATGAAATCAATGACTACCAACTTTTCAGAAGGGATAGGGTGAGGAAGAAGGGGCAGTGGGGTGGCCCTCTGTATTAGGGAGATGTATAAATGTCTACAAATTAATAAAAGTGATGATAGGGTTGAGTCCCTATGAGTAAGAATCAGGGGGAAAGACAACAAGGTTGATGTTGTGGTAGGAGTCTGTTATAGACCACTCAAGCAGGATGAAGAGGTGGATAAAATATTTTATAAGCAGTTAGGAGAGGTTTCGTGATTGCTACCCCTTGTTCTGATGGGGAATTTCAACTTGCCAGATGTCTGCTGGAAATGCCATATGGCAGAGAGAGAACAATCCCAGAGGTTCCTAGAGCGCATGGAAGATAACTTCCTGATGCAGCTGGTGAGACACCCAAGGAGGGAAGGTGTCCTTGTGGACCTGCTGCTTGTGACCAGAGAAGAACTTGTAGGGGAAGTAATGGTTGGAGGCCATCTTAGTCATAATGATCATGAAATGGTGGTATTTTCATTTCTTGGGGAAGTAAAGTGGGTTGTCAGTAGAACTGTCAAGGAAAGACCTTGACACCAGTTCAGGAGACTGATTGACAAAGTCCCTTGGGAGGCAGCCCTGAAGGGCTAAGGAGTTCAGAAAGGCTAGAAATACTTCAAAAAGGAAGTCTTAAAGGCACAGGAGCAGCTGTCACAGTGTGCCAAAAGACAAGTTGTCTGAGAAGACTACCAGCCTGGCTGAACAGAGAGCTTTGGCTGAAATTCAGGAACAAAAGGAGAGTTTATGGCCTTTGGAAGAGGGGGTGGGCCTCTCAGGAGGAGATGTAGCTAGGCTATGCAGGGAAAAAATTAGGAGAGCCAAAGCCCAACTAGAACTCAACCTGGCTACTGTTATTAAAGACAATAAAAAATACTTCTATAAATACATTATCAACAAAAGGAGGACTAGGGAGAATCTCCTTCCTTTATTGAATGCAGGGGGAAACATAGTGACAAGGGATGAGGAAAAGGTTGAGGTGCTTAATGCCTCTATGCCTCAGTCTTTAGCATTAGATCTAGTTGTTCCCTAGACACCCAGTCCCCTGAGCTAGAAGACAGAATGAGACCTTTACAGTCCAAAAGGAAATAGTCAGTGATCTGCTACATCACTTAAACATACACAAGTCTATGGGACGAGATGGGTTACACCGAAGAGTGCTGAAGGAGCTGGCAATTGTGCTCACCATCTACCAGCAGTCCTGGCTAATTGGGGAGGTCCCAGTGGACTGGAAGGTAACAAATGTGACGTCCATCTACAGCAAAGGCCAAAAATTGGATCTGGGGAACTACAGACTTGTCAGTCTGACCTTGGAACCAGGGAAAATCATGGAGCAGATCATCTTCAGTACCCTAACCCACCATATACAGGACAACCAGGCAATTGGGCCCAGACGGCATGGGTTTGTGAAAGTCAGGTCCTGCTTGATGAACATGATCTCCTTCTATGACAAGATTCCCCATGTAGTGGATAAGGGAAAGGCTGTCTAACTGGACTTCTGTAAAGCCTTTGACACTGTTTCCCACAGCATTCTCATGAAAAAAACCTGTCTGCCCTAGGCCTGGATGGGCACAAGGTCTGCTGGGTAAAGCACTGGCTGGACAACTGGACCCAAAGAGTGGTGGTGAATGGAGTTAAATCCATCTGGTAGCTGGTCACAAGTGACGTTCCTCAGGGCTCAGTATTGGGACCACTTCTATTTAATATCTTTATCAATGATTTGATGAGGAGATAGAATGCACCATCAGTAAGTTTGCAGGTGACACCAAGTTGTGTGGGAGTGTCGATCTGCTTGAGGATAGGAAGGTTTTTCAGAGGGACCTGGACAGGCTGGATCTATGGGACAAGGTCAATTGTATGAGCTTCAGCAAGGCCAAGTACTAGGTCTTGCATTTTGGTCACAACAACCCCATACAACACTACAGGCTTGTGGATAGGTGGCTGAAAAGCTGTGCATCAGAAAGGGACCTGGTAAAAGCAGCTGGGGGTGCTGGGAAACAAGCATATGAATATGAGCCATCAGTGTGCCCAGGTGGCCAAGAAGGCCAACTGCATCCTGGCTTGTGTTAGAAATAGTGTGTCCCACAGGACCAGGAAGGTGATTGTCCCTCTGTATTCAGCATTAGTGAGGCTACACCTTGAGTACTGTGTTTGGTTTTGGGCACCTCAGTACAAGAAAGACATAGACATGCTGGAGTGGGTCCAAGGAAGAGTAACTAGGCTGGTGAAGGGCCTGGAGAACAAATCTTATGAGGAGTGGCTGAGGGAACCGGGGCTATTTAGTCTGCAGAAAAGGAGGCTGAGGGGAGACCTTATTGCTCTCTACAACTACCTGAAAGGACCTTGTAGAGAGGTGGACATTGATCTCTTCTCACAAATAACTAGTGACAGAACAAGAGGGAATGGCCTCAGGCTGCACCAGGGGAGGTTTAAACTGGACATTAGGAAGTGTTGTCAGGCATTGGAACATATCGCCCAGGAAGGCAGTTGAGTCAACATCCCTGAATGTATTTAAAAGTTGTATAGGTGTGGTGCTTAGGGATATGGCTTAGTGATAGATTTGGTAAAGTAGGGTTAATGGTTGGACTTGAAGATTTTAAAGGTCTTTTCCAAGCTAATGATTCTATGATTCTGTGATTTGAAATAAATTCTGCTCAACCTACTGTGGACACTATAAGTGTGTAATCCCCTTAGGCTACATTGTAATGACTATATACATTTGAATGTCATGTTTATTTTCCTATTTTTTTTCTCCTGAAAATGTTTTTCTTTAATAACTGCATTGTAAAATGTGAAGTTTTTCTGATATCAAAATCAGAACCTTCCTTTTTTTGTTGTTGTTGTTTTCAAATCAACAGTATTGAATCTTTCTGCTTTCATTTTTTCCCCTTTTTATAAATAGTAGCAATATGTATTTATACGTATGTATAAATACTCTAGACTACAGGACAACTTCATTTGGAATACAGACATACCTGTCATTCCAAAGGGAAGAATTTGTACTTTGGTTCAAAACCACACCTATCAGTCCTTCCTTCATAATGAAAAATACACACAATGCTGTCCTTAAGGAAAGAAATAAATGTAGTTTTGATCAACAAATAACTAAAAAAGAACAATTTTTTTTCCTATTACATTTTTAAGGAATGGACAGAAGACTGAAGAACAATTTTTTTTCCCCCTCAAGTTTCAACATTTCCTGGACTTGTACATCTTTATGAATATGAAGTAGTTTCTGTAAGCATTGCTCCTGAGCACCTGGATTCTTGGTAACGTAATAATGTGAACTTTTTACTTGTGAGCTTGTGCCTCTATGTATTCGGGCTATTGCACACACACCTGCAGCTCAACGGTGGTGTATCAGTTGACCTGGCTCCTACCAACCCGGGAGCTCCTATAAAGATGGTTGGAAATCAGGAGATGTTGCCCCTCAGCTGCAGGCTCATGGCTCCCTGCTACAGACAACATCAGGAAACCCCCTCATCCCCATGACCATTGTCCCCCTGGACCTGGGACCCTCCTCACCTGCCCTTCCTCTCTCTCCTCCACTAAGTGGATTTTAACCATCTCAAGGAAATGACAGAATATTGTGGACAAAACATCTGGAATTCATGACCCCCTGCCCTCTCCTTACCAGGGGGATTTATTGCTGTTTTATTTGTTTCTGCTGAAAAAGTGTTACACTATGGCTTTTTGTTTGGTTGTTTTGGGTTTTGTTCCTTAATTTAATCATTATGCTGAGATTTTTCTTGCCACCAATGGCAGATTCCTATCTATATGTATGAAAAGTTTTTGCTCAGAATACCCAGCACTCATCGTCCCACTGCAGTCAGAAAGATTTTGTTGGGCTCCAAAGTGTCGTTCAGCACTAGAGTGTTTACAATTTCATATTCACATTAACTTTTTATAAGGTTCAAGTCAGAAAAATGGAATAAAATATTGACATTATGAAAGCTGTTTCATTCACAAATTCCCCGTGTTCCAGAAAGTTAGTTTTAAGTGTTCTTCTTATTTATCTTCTTATGGATTAGTGAAAAAATTAAACTGACCCCTCCTGCTAAGCAACTTTGATCCCTTTAAAGGCTACAAGCCCATCTGTTTTAACCTGCTGTCTCTGCCTGGCTACCAATGGGTAGAGATAAAGCAGGATAGTGTTCCTCCGATGTCACTCAGGCTCACACTTTGGTGACATTTAAGACATGCAAATTTATGAGCAGAACTTAAGCGAATGAAAGGAAATTAAGTCTTGAAAGTTGTCTGTTTAAAAAAGCAAATATTTTCCTTACTTTCTGATGAGATTTTGGACTGTGCATCTTGTGTACCAGAGGTGGGCACTTTTTTGTTTTCTTGGGTTTTGTAATTTTTCTTCTATTTTCCTATCTGGCTTAGGATTTCTCATGCAACAACCCTTGATCTCCACTTAAAAATAATTGATACACCTGACCCAGGCTACACTTTAGGAGGCTTTTTTGGTGGGAAGTGAGTGCTGGAATATTTAAGCTTTCAAAACTGTAAAGATTCAGATTTATAGTCAGTCTGCTTATACTCTATCATATCATGTGTGGTAGCATAGGATATCAAAGCAAGAAAGCCTATGGGGCTACAACCATTTCAAATGAAAAATAGTTCCTATGTATTGCATAATGCAGCACAGATGGAAAGTTGTGCTTTTCTGTTTTACTCTTTCTGTATATTACTTGGGCAATAAATACTGGACAAATCAAGCAGTCATTTCTAAGGCTCCGTATAACGTATTTTACCAGTATCAACTGCTATAGTTTTATACCCCCTAGTGAAAAGCTGCCTAGGTTTCCTATTTGTATAAGTCATATCAAGGAGACCTCACAAGTGAAAAAGGATAGAAAATATGGCCTGGCTTTTAATAACTGTATGGTTAAATCTGTATTTTCATCTGACAGTCAAAGTTCTCACTGGTGTTCTGCAGCATTTTTATTCTTCAAAGGAACATTTATTTGATGGCTATTATTTGCTCATTTCATCTGCAATATTCTAGTGAGTTCTGTGTCTTTATTTCAAGGGCACAGCACAACAGAAATACACGGCAACTGTATCAGTTCAGGTCTGTGCTTCATAAACTGAGAAGCCAAGATGGGTTATCTAGCACCTATAGCAGTGGACATGCTCTGACACCACCTCTGTGAAGACAACCACAAAGGAGTCCCAAAGTAGGTTTGCAAAGCCAGGTAGCCTAATAATAATTAAAGCAGCAACTGGGAAGTGAGGGACATGGATTTGAGGAGTACTTTCAGCCTTCACTCTGATCCAAAATACTTAAAGTAGAATGTGCCTCAGGATAGCAGTTTTCTACCCTCTCTCCATAACCTCTCCTTTGAGTTAGAGTAAGACAAGGGGCCAGATCAACCCTGTCCTCTCAGCACCTTCCCTGACCGCTGGGCTGTTGTGCTGGCAACATGCAGGTCACAGTTTTGGTGGATGTTTGCCTATTATTGAACAGAAAAAAAGCTGTAGATAAAAGAAAATCTCCTGTTTTCATAGAGCAGGAACATCTGATGATGGAAGAGTCTTTAAGGGCTGAGATATTCTTCAGGAAAAACTGACACCCCCAAAATAAATGTTGAGCAAACTACTGCTCTCTAGAATGAGACTCCTCACACATGCTCACACTCACAGCCACTATGTTTTGCACAAGAGAGGGAAGCAGTACTATCAGCCTCTCTTCTTCTGCTTCTTATACTGTAACTTATCAATTAAATACTGGCCCCACAATATGGAAAATCAACTCTCACCAAACCTTTTAGGAGTCCAAATCACATTGCCCACATCCAACAACTTAATTACAAATTCTTTTCTTATTTTTGAAAATACCAGGAATTGAGTGATAATAAAAGGAAGATAAAAGTAAGAAAGAAAAATAGCCCCTTATCAATATTTGTTTAAACAGTAGAAATAATTACTTATGGGATGCTGACTGTACGCTTTTTTTTTGTAAGTTGGTGGAAAAAAATCCCTAGATATTTGTGCAAACAAATTCATAGCAATTTTAGGCCTATCAACCCTTCTTTTTCATGATACACGCTGATCTCCGTCCACCTGGGGTTGTTCACCTCCCCATGGAGCAGCTGTCATATCACTGCTGAGACCAGTTCTGGGGATGAGGATGAAAGGACATTTTCAGCATCTGATAACAATCACTCTCCTCAAAATAATTTTTGTTGAGACAGAGAGTAGTTTTTATGTCATTGCTATATTCCCATGTGATATTTTCAATTTTTTTTTTAACTAATAGAACTTACAATGATTTAGTTTGTAGTGGTCAAAGGCTAGCTGGTGACTAAATATGCATCTTGTTTGTTAATGTGCTTCATATAATAGATATTTTTTTTCCCTGTTTTCAAAACTATACATTCCTTGTGTAGCCCTTGTCATTTATTGGTTTTATTAATGAATTTTTTTAGAATGGTTGGATTCTTCTTTTCAACTGATTTCCAGTACCTAAATTTTAAAATGTTAAAACAAAAGAACAAAAACTTTAAAAAAACCCTTTTAGTTACATATTTAGGCAAGGATTTAGAGTCCTTTTTGTGTCTTTTTTTTTTTTTTCAAGATAGACTGAAGGACAGACCTCAGGTACCTTCACCAATATGATCCAAGGCTGAGTATATAAAACCAACCTTACTCAAAGTTAATGAGCAGCCTACAGAGAATTGAAAGTGGCCACAATGGTTACAGCTAAACTAGTAAACTAGATGAGATCATCACATGGGCCTGAGCACAGTATGAGTACAACCATTCTTACTGTGAAATTTCTGGCATCATTTTGACCTCGGACAATTAGTGCTGTCATGGGGACAATCCAGGAGCCATATCAGGCCAGGAAACACTGTCTATGGGCAGTTTGAGGAAGGGTGAAGAGAGTTAATCTGTATAGACATGAGCCTTTCTGTACCATTTGTCATTAGGACCAGCAAAGCAACCCCAGGAGGTTTTATTTACCATTACAAATGCAGTCAGTAGTGACAGGAGTGACAGGAGTTTCAGGAAGGGGGAAGTTTAGTAGGAAACCACAGTGACAGAGAAACCTGATGCACTCCGAAGTCCACTAAACCCATTGTTGGATTAAGGTTAAAATAACAGGAACCATTTTGAGAATGTAAAAAAATCTAGGAAATTCAGATTTGCTTCTTGTTCGAAGTTGGAGATGTTTTGGAAAAGATTCTGATTCCCAAGCAAAAGGAATAACTCAGTCTCAGTTCACTCATATGGACTCAGGCATTTTCAACCCCAGCCTTAAGTTTCCCTTTTTTCCATGTTTGCATCACAACATTACTGTTTTGCTTTAATTAATATAGAAGAGAGGTTTTATTGTTGTGGTCTGCTATTTTTATTACAACAGAAAAAAAAAAATGTTAAAACCAGTATATAGTTTTCAAGCTCTTGTAGTTTTTGCAAGTAAAAAACTTATAAATGGTGTCTGACTAAAAAAAGGGACTCTGAGGCCCTACCCAGTGAGGTATTGAGCAGCCTTGTGAAAGTTGGGCCAGATGGCTTGGTTAGGGATAAACAAAAGAGTGAAAAGAAAGCAGCAGTAAGAACCATTTAAGGACTATGGAGACAGGAGAGACTTTGACCCCTGGACCACCTCAGACTGCAAAAAAGAAATATTTTTTTTTTCAGGAATCATTCTGTCACTCAGAAGAAGATCATGAGAGATACTCTTACCTAGGGCCGTACAATGCCTTTGTGACTTTTAAAGATTTCTAAGAATAAGGAATCTCTTTTTTTTTTCCCCTTCTGTGTCTCAAGTCCTTCTTTGGGAAAAAATCTGTTTCAGTCTCCTTCTTACATCATCCTGCCCTAATGCATCCCAGCTGGATGGACTTCCCCTTCATAATCATAATTTTCCCCAGTCTAAGGCAAGATCCACTACCCCTTCCTGACCTGCTTTTCTCTTGCTTATGTTGAGGTAGGAGTCAGCACAGGATTTGGGCATCCCTACCATGTCGATGCTATAATGCTTACCTTTACTGCTAATGAAGAGAAACACCACATTGCTTGAATGCCACAAGTAAAGGCTTTAGACGGGCATTTGTATCCCATCTAGCTCAAAGCCACCCACACTTGCTACAGAGCACAGATCAGTGTTTCTAAAATTGCTGCTTTGCATCTTTGTTTCTGAAGTTTACACAGAAAAGGGCATCAGATATCATATTGTCATATTGTCATAGAATCTTAGAATCTTTTGAGTAGGAAGAATCTATTAAAGGCCATCTAGCCCAACCCCACTGCAGAAAGCAGGGACATCTTTAGATTAGGCTGCTCAGAGCTCTGTCAAACCTGACTTTGTTTCCAGGGATGGGCATTTACCACCCCTCTAGTCAATTTGTTCCAGTGCTTCACCACCCTCATTGTAAAATGCTTGTTCTTTGTATCTAGTCTAAATCTACCCTCTTTTAGTTTAAAACCATTGTCCCTTGCACTATCACAACAGTTCTGCTAAAAGGTTTGTCCCCATCTTTCTTATAGGCCCCCTTTAAGAACTGAAAGGTGACAATAAGGTCCCCGTGGAGCCTTCTCTTCTCCTGGCTGAGCCCCAACTGTCTCAACCTTTCTTTATAGGAGAGGTGCTCCATGCCTCTGAAAATTTTTGTGGCCCTCCTCCGGATCTGCTCCAACAGCTCCATGTCATTCTTGTGCTGAGGACTCCAAAGCTGGACAGTGCTCTGGATGGAGTCTCACATTTCATTATCCCCTGTTGCAGAGACCGGATAACTGGATTACTTCTTCCAGTTTATACTCCTAGGCTTGAGCATTAATCTTCTCTGCTTCTCACTTCCGGCCCCTCCCTCAAGGTGTGGATGTTGTGCTGCTTGGAAGGGTGGTACTATCAGAAGATCAGGGAGATGCCCTGCTGTGACCAAGTGTGTAAGCTTTTTCCCGGAAATGAAGATGTGATCATCAGTCCTTTCTTAAAAGGACATTTTTAGGTCTATATATAGGGTGACTTCTACAAATAGCTGTTGTAATTTGGGATCAAAACTATTGCTTGAAACTAGGCAGAAAATGGCTTTACATACAGGTCATGATTCTTTAGGGTGCATTTTTCAGTTCCTGGTGTAAAACAAAAAGGTTCCCCAAATGGCTTCAGTTGGTTTTGATTCTTTTTGTTTCATTTTTGTGGATTTCCATTCTTTCTTTCTTTCTTTCTTTCTTTCTTGTGGATGGTGAAGTATGCTGTGAGCACAGCTGAGGAGAGTCAAGGATGCATCTACTCAGGTGCCGTATCAGTGCATTAGCTCAAACAGGTATGTGAGCATTGGAATATGAGCAAGAAGCTGCAATATGAATGTTGATACATGGTCAAATATTTCTCAGTAGCACATATGTGATGTTTAAAAATACATTTTTGGCTAACTTATAATAAGAGTATATGTTGCTTGCTAGAACAAAGAGTGTTACCCTACAGACAGAAATGGAACATCTCAAAGTACTTCTGTTGTGGTGTACGAAGCAACACCTCTCTTAGTCTATGCCATTTCCCCCTGTGGGAAGACAGCCTTTTACTGATACAATGGCTGCAGTAAACTGGGTAGACAATGGAATAGCAGAAGGAATTCACGATAATTTTTTGGCTAATCTTTGGGCTGTGAAAATGTCCTAGCTGTGTTTAGGGCAAGTTTAATTCCCTTCAGTGGGTCTTGTGCCAGCCTTGTTACTGCACTGCCATGTGGAAAATACTGGAAATAAAAAACCAGATCCTTTGAAAAATGCTTTAGTGGACATGGTGAGACAGAATAAAGGAAAGGCCAAGTTATGATGGATAGGGATAGGGTGCTTGATGACTACCCACAGGTCATTCCCAAATTAGTAACAGCTGCAGAGGGAAAAAAACCAACAGGTTAAAAATAAACAAAACAGATTTTCACCCATTTCAGTCACAGGCTTTGCCAAGCTTAGCACCAGAGCCTGGCTTCCTGGAGTGAAAGAAGAAAGCCTTCAGATTGCACAAAGGAATATTAATAGAAGTAATGGATGAACTTAAGAAAGAAAAAGGACTAAGATGAATACAGCTTCCTTTTGGTGAGAACAGATGGGTCATGGAATAGTCTGAGGGGTAACTAATGGGACATTGATGCTAAATTGAACAAAACAGACAATTAACAGCTGAAGAAAAAATCTGGGGAGCAGTAAATAACACTAAGAGCAGGCCAGTTCTACAGAGTGATCAGAGATTCATTATAAGTAGTACTTAGCATCTCACATTTTAATATATTCAACTACAAGAAAATGGGTCACATTTATAGGATGAGATTCTTTTTCAGCAATCAGTAATGCTGAAGATGATGCAAGGTCGCAGTAGTCAACCAATTGAGCACCCATTTCCAGAACTATTAAGTGTGGAAAGAACCCATGGGAACTTTTGATGTGGAAACAAGGAAAATTATAAAGCGGTAGTAGCGTCTCCTTGGCATTAATGAGAGCATAACTGTCAGTTCTGGTGTCTGCTCCAAAGGATATTGGAAAAGGCTGATAAGAGTTATATGAAATAGTCATGTTCAGGAAGAGAATGTTTTCAGCCAGAGGATAAAGAAGTTGGATTTCTTTATTGTATCCAAGGGAGGGCTAATAGGTGACTTGCTCATAATGTACAAGTACTGCCTTTGAGAGATTGGCTTTGAGTGAAGAAGGTTCTTAATCCCAACGAACAACATACAATTTAATAGCTTGAATTAACATGAAATTTTATATAAAAATAACTCTTTACAGTGGTTAATTTTCTATGCATTTCATGCATTTCTCATCACTTAAATTCTTCAAATAAAGATGCCTTTCTAAAGGAGAGATGCTCTATCTCAACCAGGAGTAATGGGTTTTATTCAGGTATTACCAAGCAATATTCTCCAGTCTTTGTTGTGCTGGAGGTCAGAGGTAGCAGGAATAGTAGTCATTTATGGATATAGGTCAGAACTGGGAAAGCTCCAAGTTCATTGCAGACATACAAGTGGTAGCAATTTCTGAGAATTCTCATCAAGATGTCACTTGTGCATAATAAGTATCTGCTTCCATTGGGTTTTAATAATTTTTCAAGGGCTTCAATTTCATTATTTTGAACCTCAGAGATGCAGAATAAGAAGCCACATTTATTTCACGCTTAATAGTCCTTCTGCTAAAAAGAAAGTGACCTGTGCTTTACCTTTCTGCCCAGAATGACACAAGTTCTGTATCAAGTACATTTCTCACATTATTGCATGAAATCCCTTGACTAGCCCTTGCAGGTTCAGGAACGAAAGAGTCTTAAAAATCCTTAGAAAACAGGAAAACTGGATCCCTATGCTTTGTATTTAGTTGGAAGGGAAAAGCATTCTCTTGTCAATCCATCAAGAACTATGATTTAAGCACTAGCTGTTAAACTAAGTAAAGACATGAGTTGATGTGATTATATACTTGAAGGTACCAAATGCTCATCATTAAATGTAAGGACATATCAAAGGAGCTGTATAATCTAGATAGCACCAAGTCCTTATGACCATCCACCTGTACTATTTCTTTCACATTTGATTTTCTTTTTTAATAAACTTGCTGCCCGAGGTGCTACTTAAGAAGCTGAGGGAGGTGGGAGTAGTGAGTTCCATCAGCATTATTATAAATGAGTGTGTAAGAGGAAACCAGCCATAGGGCATTTGGAGGTGAGATATCGAGAACATCTGCTCCTCCCTCATCACCCTTGTGATTAAACATTTAACTTAGTACGTGAACTCAGATGTGTTATGTTAAACTAGGTTCAGAAGGCACAATGTAATTACGGTTGTTATTAATATTACAGAGGCTACAGCAGGTAGAAATCATATTGGACATGACTACATGCGAGTGTAAGAGGGAGTAAATCTCCTCGGGGAAGGAATTACATTTTGGGTGGAGATAGAATCATAGAATCATTTTGATTGGGAGAGACCTTTAAGATCATTGAGTCCAACTGTTAAACCAGCACTTCCAGATCACCACTAAATCATGTTCCTAAACACCCCATCTACACATTTTTTAAATACCTCCAAGGATCATGACTCTACCACTTCCCTGGGCAGTCTGTTCCAGTGCCTGACAACCCTTTCTTCGAATAAATTTTTCTTAATGGCCAACCTAAACCTTCCCTAGTGCAACTTGAGGCCATTTCCTCTTGTCCTGTCAAACAAGTCAGAAGTGCCTCTGTCTTCCCAGTCCTCCCCCACAGCTAAGCTGAGCTGGTAAAGAATATTTTACTGGAATTATCCAATTCTGTAATAGTTACATTTATCTTCAGAAAAAAAAGATTAATTCCTATGTTCTTCAAACTTCCGTCAGTAAAACACTCAGGTCAGTGCCTGAATGTTCTTCCATCTTCCTAACAAGTTTTGCATCTTTCCTTGAGAAATACTAGCAAAGTATTTCTCACCTCAACCTGTGACTGCTTGTGCCTGAAGAGGTATCATGCAACACACACACAGAGGCTCCAAGTCATGCAGCTGGCTTGTGCTTAAGCATTTTTAATGATCCTCAGTCACTTCATGATGCAAAGTTAAATCTTCAGTCAATTATTTTTAAAAAGAATTCATGGAGCAAGGTTTAAAAATTAAATTTCATTCATTTTTTACCCGAACAGCTGCATAACTTGGAGCTATTACTGCTCACAAAGTCAAGAAGAGTGGAAATTAATGCTCTAGTGCAGGGTCGTGGTTTAATCCCAGCTGGCAGCTAAGCACCACCTAGCCACTTGCTGACTTTCACACAAGTGTGAAAATTTGTGGCTTGAGATAGACGGTTTAATAGGTAAAGCAAAAGCTGTGCAAGCAAGCAAAGCAAGATAAGGAATTAATTATGAACATCAGCAGGCAGATGTTCATAATTCTCCAAGAAAGGAGGGCTCCATCACCAATAATGGAGACTTGGGAAGACAAATGACACTACACCAAACATCCCCCCTTCTTCTTCCCACAGGTTTCATTGCTGAGCATGATGTCCTATGATATGTAATGTTCCTTCAGTCAGGTGGGGCCAGCTGTCTCAGCTGTGTCCCCTCCCAGCTTCTTTTGCACCCCTAGACTACTCAATGGTGGGGTGGGGTGAGAAGCAGAAAAGCTACTATGAAGAAAATTAACTCTATCTCAGCAAAACCCAATACATTCTCTATCCCTTATTCCATACTATTTACATCACACTTAGGTCCCACACTGTCCAGTTGATGCTCATTAATCACTACCCTCCCCCCCTCCTTCATGGTACTTTACCTGCAGTTATGATACACAGAAGTCATTCCCTTGGTCTGTGGAGTACCTCTGTAAAACATCCATAGATGTCTATAGAGTTCATTTAGTCCATGAATTTGGACTCCATCTGTTATGGTGGTCACTCAGAAAAAGGAATGATGGTGTGTTGCATGGAGTTATTAGGCATCAAAGCCAGACCAGGTCAGGTCACTGCTGCAATTGAACTGCTTGTTGTAAGACTTTTCCTCCACTGTTTTGGGTGGGTTCTGCTGTAGTACATCCTATAAAGTGAGATTCAAATCATGGGCTACAACAACTTAAAGGTTTTTCCATTACAATCTCCATCCTTGGCCCCTTTGGACCAGACCATTTGGTTTAACACTGCAGCTAGTTCCTCCTCTTATACCTGCTCCAGCATGTTCTTATCCACAGACTAGTCCCCTAGGGATGTACATGCTTTAGCGTGGCCTTCTCTTGAGTCAAATTAGCAACACTTAAAAAATATATCAATTTCAGGAACATATTTTTTTCCATTTAGCAAATATCATAGAAAAAATACAGTAATTGTATCTTCAGTGCTGTTGATGTGTTTGTACACGTTTGAACCTGTGGGGAAAAACCCCGTATGACTCAAGACAGGATATAGATGTTTGTTTTCTCAATCGTTCATCAATAAGATCCATTTCTAATTTAATCACAGTTTCTACAGACAAATCATTACTGCAGTGAGCCACCTCCCACCAGCTGTTGTGAGAATGAACTACAGTGTTATAGAATCACACAGAATAGTTTGTGTTGGAAGGGACCCTTCAAGTTCATCTTTAGATGATGTTAGATACATCCTACAAGGAATTTCACAAAATACATATGTCTTGGAATTTTTCTTTTTTATACAAGATTTATGTTATGTACAAGCTCTTTGTATTTATAGGAATATTAAGCTCTCAACGTAAATAAAATATTTTAAGAAGTAATAGTGAAACTTCTCCATATATAAGGTAGGTAAGTGCCGCTGCTCCCAGCACAACAGTCGAGTGCATCTAAACAAAGATAACAATTCTGGTTCCTTACCAGAAACTTTCATGAAAGCTAAGAGTCAGATACTGAGTACACTTGTATTCTTCAATGTTTATTTATCTTGAGAAGCACTTTGCACCACAGAATTATTCTATAGGACAATTAATGTAATACATTAGATGCCACATTTCTTTTATCCTGTAATCTGTTTCTGACTCTAATCAGTAGCAATGATATAATATTGAGTGTTACTCAAAATTAATTTATTGTTGCTGGAATCATGCTTATGATCAGTCCCATATGTTGTTGATTGAAAGGCTTAAGTTGCTTAATTTTTCTTGTCTTTACCTTTCTGCAATGAAAATTTCCCCTGCCAAGTATCTGTCACATTTTGATTTTCCAACAAAAAATCAATCAAAACAGGAAGCTGTTTCTTCCTGCAACAACAGAGAAAAATACCCTATATTTTTTATATTATTTGTATGATTCTTTAAACAGAAAAGCCTGAATATTCCTTGGCTTCTGAGCAGGAACTGTAAAACTGAATCGTTGTTATCTTAGTGTCAAAGGTGTGTCTTTATCCCTTCTGTCATAATTAGTCCAGGTATGATCAGGTTTTGAATTTCAGGTTTTAAACCAGAAACTTTTAGCTAATTCATGCTCTGTAGACCATAGTAAATGAATTCTTAACTTTCCATCTAGAATTAAAAATTCCAGTACAGAAAGTTGCACTACAAGGTCATCATAGTTGCAAAAATTCCAAATATAAAGGAGTTATGCTGTGCCAGAATTGAGTTTACACATAAAGTTAATAGACTCTTTGTGCTTATGTAATAGTCTTTAATTCTACAACACTCCATTTTTTAATTTTGGCAACCTTTAAAGTAAGGAGGAAAAGTAAATCAATACAGAGTAAACATTTAGCTTGTCTTTCCATTCTTCTTGCTATGGTCAGTCAAGACCTTTGTATGAGTCCCCTACAGTCTTGTCTCACACTTCTACCATACAAACTTTTTGCCTTCTGCTTGAATTTCATAAAGAAGTAGAACTAGTATGTTATCACATATAACTGTGATATCCTCACTGAAGAAACATGAAAATTCAGACACATACAGTAGAAGACCTGACTAATCTAGTGGCCTCTTATAAGAGAGTGACTGTCAGTGGACAAGGCATGTCATCTGCATAGATTTCTACAGATGTCATCTACTCAAACTTCTGTAAGGCCTTTGATACAGTCCCCCACAATGTTCTTACATCTAAATTGGTGAGATATGGATTTGATGGATGGGTTGTTAGATGGATAAGGAAATGACCGTCCAAATAGTTGCAGTGAATGTCTCAATGTACAAGTAAAAATCAGTAATGAGTGGTATCCCAAGGATCTGTACTGGGACTGATACTCTCTGATATCTTCACCAACTACGTAGAAAGTGGGATTGAGTGCACCCTCAGTAAATCTGGATGACACCAATCTAAGTGATGCAGTTCATATATTAGAGGGAAGGGGTGCCACCCAGAGGGACCTTGACAGGCTTGAGGAGTGGGCCCATGCGAATATGATGAAGTTCAGAAAGGCCAAGCACAAGGTCTGAAACCCAGTCTGGGGGAATCCCCAGTATCAATACAGAATGGGGGGTGACTTCATAGAGAGCAGCCCTCATTCCATCAGGTAACTCTTTCCATGACCCACTTAAACCAGATCTTTTTAGATGGTCATATAACTGAAATGATGCTCTTCTTATGATGCATCCAACTACAAACTAGGGGATTAGATTTAATTTCACCAAGAATTCAGTAGATACCTCTAGTTTTCCATCAGCATTAGGCTGCTAGACTGTGCAATGAATACTGAAACGATAATTTATCATATGTAATTAACATGTTAAAAAAAAACCCCACAGATCAACAAACTTTACTGCCAGAAAGCAGCAAACTTCCAAATAAAAACAATATTCTCTGGTATTTCATTGAGCTTTCAAATAATACTGCATCTGTTTTTAGAAACAGTCACAGCACCCAATTTACCAAGACAAAAATAAAACCCTCTTAGCAGAGGGTTACTTCTCTTGTGAATTAAATTTTAATTTAGTGGGAGGTGCTCATGTTATGAGATAAGCTTACTGCTAGAAAAGGAAGACTTCAAAAATTGTACACACCTGCAGGTAACATAGCAGCACATCATGCTGGAATCTACACAGAAAATAATTTACACTGGAAGAATATTATACTTTCAAAATAATATTACCACAAATAATCTTTCTAAAACATATAAATTTAAATAACCTTATTGTCTAACACCTTTCATCATCATCATAACTTCTAGCAGAAATATCAGGTAGAACCAGGTCTTGCCTACAGTGCTGTCACCCTGTATGGTTGAAAACTGAACATGCATTCTTGTGACTGTTGGAGTGAATTCCCAAGTAATAAAGGACATCATTGTTTAGTTGCAAGTAGGTGAATGTTTCAGAAAACATCCACTCCATCCCTGACATCTCCATCATGCTCTTCCAGGGCACCTCACAGAAAGCAGGCTCAGGGGGAGACTGGAAGCTCAAATTCTTCGCTCAACAGTCTGCAAAAAGCCCTGGATTCAATAAGGATATTGTTCTTTACACTCACTATAATTGAAGAATACAGTTTCATGATCTGTTCAAGCCAATCTGTAACCATGCTGTGTTGAAAGGGTCAAGCCTATCCCAGCTGCTGTCCAAGCCACATGCTCCTGCTCCTCCTTTGCAATCAACCTGTGGATCAGAGTCTTTTGCAGAGTTAATTTTAAGTATTGCTGTAAGGTGATGTGGAAATATGTGCCTTTATATTTCTGGGAACTGTTCTGTGGTGTAGGGATGAACCATGTATCAGGGGTCAAGAGAGATGGTCGAACCAGCAGCCAAAGGAGTTTAAGTTGTTACAGACCTGTGCTGTTTCCAGCAGTTATTGTTTCTAAATTCTGGAATTTTCTGTTTCTTTATCAGAGATGGTGACGGGAACATATGCCCCAAAGCACATCTGCTGCTGGCAGCAATATCAGCTGGAAATTCTCTCTTCCTGCAAAATGGCCAATATTGTACAGAGCAAAACAGGTGAAGCCATGATGTGTGCTTCTGTGAAGACATTATCTTAGTTTCACCTTCCGTTCTCTGTTCAAGCTACCATATAAACATCTTGTTTGTCTATTCTTGTGCTACTTTTGCACCTGGATATGCACCTAATTCCAGAAGTGCACCAAAGATCCCTGCCCTGTATTTCTATTATATCAATGCATGACAAAATTCCTAAAGTGTTTAAATGAAGCACGTAATCTCCAAGACGAAAAACAGTGTCACATTCAATTGTAACTTTATTTCTCATTTAACAAATAATTTAAGCATGTCTTTCATTATTTGATCAAGTATAGTTACTGTTTCTGGGGCATTTTATTTTCAGATCTATGTTGCAAGATAGATTTCAAGGCTGAAATAACAACCCCACTGGAGCCAAAGATAGCTTTGTCTAAAGACACCTAGATTTAACCCTCACTTTCTTTAATGTATCTAGTGATGGCTAGTGCTAAGAAAATTGTAGATGTTTAACAAATACATAGATAACAGTGGCTCCCGATAGTTATAATTAGGGATCATGAATGCATAGCTCACCCATGCTTATTTTTATAGCTGGTGAACTATTCTACGTAAATGAATAACCTCATTGAAGCCAGTGAGGCTTGGAGGGGGTTAAATTTAGCATATCACACATGTCTCTGTAGAACTGGAGCTACAGCTTGTATAACAGTACATTCCTAATGTTCCCCAGGACTAGTATGGAAAAGCAACTTGAACAAACCATTAGAAGGCCACAGAAAAATGACTTAAGGATATGACCCTCACAGACCTTGTTTCCTGTAGTCTGCAGATGAACAGCAGTGCAAGCACTTAGAATAAAAGCTGTCTGTTTCTCTAGCCTTTGGAAAACAAGTTTGGGACAATTTTCTTTTCTTTTGCTTGCATTTTTTTACTGGAAGAGGTAGTACCAAAGGATAATTCTAAAAATAGCCATAGGCTTGTTTTAGTGATTTTTGTAAGTCTAGATGCTAGAGCAGAATACAGATAGAGAAACAAAGATTGCAGCTAGTTTCATTTAGTTCTATTAATAATTTGACAATTGTGCTATATAGAAAATGCACTGGCGATAAGACAGTGTTCTTGTAATATTCATAAAGGTGCTGGCCAGGTTCAGCTGCAGTCTGGTATTTGTACCCAGGAGCTATTTTTTCCCCCTTACTATTATTTTTGCAATTCTAATGCATGAATCATGAAGAGAGACTTTTTGCAGAACATTATTATCCAACAACAGCAGCTCCTTACATTTGCCAAAACATTCTCTCAAATGTCCTATTGTTATGAAGGTGCTGCTGTTGGTTAAATGCTATTATACAAATAACATTAATCATATGTTCCTGTAGTTAATGTTAATTACTATGCTCTCTGCTTTTTTCTTGCCCCTATCTTTCCTACAGTGACTCTTGTCAGAGGAACTGAAGAGCCACTGTTTCTGCGCCCTTCCTGAAGATTGAAGAAGGAATAGAGCAATTCCTCTGTGAGCTGTGGTGCCAGTTAAAAGGAAATAATAATAAAAAAGGTGCTTTCAAATAAAAGAATAGAGAAACCCTGATTATAAAAGAAATGTTTTGAGATTGAATTTATATCAGGAACAATATTTGAAGCAATGTTTTAATTCATGAAGGCAACAAAGCTCACATCATAGCAGTTGCTTACAATAGCAACACACTGTCCAGTTGGGATTACCTAATGGGTTCAAAGGTTACTGCTGAGTAGGTGAAGAAAGGGAACACTGATAAGCTGCACCATCACACTAAGATCCATTCTCATCAGAAGACAGACTGAAAGCAGTCTCTTTTTCCCAGTTCCTGACAATGGTCAAGTGTTGGAATCCTTGGACTCACAGCTTCACAAATGACTCTTATGAGGAAAAGAGCACAGTCAGTCAAAAAGGCAAGGAGTGAGTCTGCACACCTATGCAGAATGAGGTAAATCACTCTTGGGAAAGCCCAACACACAAACACTAATGGCGTGACTCACTGTATCTGAGTCAAGGAGTCTGCAGTACAGAAAATGTATGAGCTACTATCTCTGGTCTCCTTTTACACTAATTTGCCTGATCAATGTTAGGTGTCTTATGTTGTTTTTTTTGTTGTTGTTTTTTTTTTTTAAATTAAATTCAAAAGATGTTTATTTTTACTCTTAGATTGTAAAGAGAGACTCAGATGCCTATCTTAGGATCTCCACAGCAAGTCAGAGGCATTCCATGCCTTGTCTATGAATCCCAGGCATGTCTGAGTGTCCCTCCACAGGGTAATGTACACAGCACCCTGGGCTATCAATATGATGTAGGATTTGAATGTTTACAAGAGCAGTAATACCATAAATTTATTGACTAGATTTACAATATCACTAATATTATCCGCTCACACACTTGATGTATCCTCCATTTCTTGTACAGTGACCAGTTGTTTTTAATATGTTGACCACGGTGACACCTGACTGAGGGGTCAGAGTGAAATCAGGGATCAGTTCCATGCAGAATATTGTTTTCTTGAGAGAAGACAGCTTTGTACAGATCAAAATGAGGACAAAGCCCTCTCTCTGTCCTTGTTTCTTGCTGAAGTCTGTGACCCTTTGTGCCCGTCTCCCACACTGAATGTTTGTTCTAAGTTCACTCTATTCTTAAGAGTGTTTGTAAAAAAGTGGACCTTCACAAGGGCGAGATTTATGAATACAATCAGGTACCCTAATTTCCTTTCTGAAGTCAGTTCAGAGTTATATTTTCACACTGTCCCTCCTGACAGGTCTGTAAGGTTTTCTCTCCATCTTTCTCTGAGTCTTTCAGGGGATGTGGCTGAGGAGTGAGAGATTCATCACAGCCTGAATATGATACTTACTCCTGCATGTCCCTGTGTGTGGATGGCTTGTAGCTCTGAAAAGAGCCAGATGCCTCCTTGACTCCATGTTTCAAAGGTGAGGAATGATGCCAGTTTTCTGGTGGAAAACTCCTCCCAGTGATCATGGTAGATTTTAAAGGCTTGGGTTTTTTTGAATAAGACGTATTTATTATCTGTCTGGGTGTTAAGATATAGTTAGGCAACAGTAGTGCCTACTAGAATCAAACTGATAAGGTTTTGATTCTTCAAGCATAGAAGAGAATGTTTATTGCTAAGATATAGCTGAGTTGACATAACTGTGGATGAATTAAGGGAGCAGAAGAAAGAGACCCTTTTCTTGAAGGTCATCCATCCTTACACTCATTTTTCCCACTTTGTAATTACTGTGAAGACCTGCTGTGTGAGGACTCAATTTCCTTCACTTACTGTACTTAGCAGACCTATTCCATTCCTAGCTTACCTTCATCCATTTCCACAAGTGTCTGTACAATCAAGAATGGGCATTTCTCCAACCAAAATGCTCTCTAAAATCATTCTGGTTGTGCCAAGAAAATGTTTGGCACAAAATCATCACAATGCTTTTCTACAGACAAGAAGACCTTCAGATGATCTAATCTATTAATATCTGAGGTTGATATTTATATCTGGAAACAGAATAAAACCTGTGTGTATACATGCACTTCCTTATCTAGATAAGGACAAATGTCAGCCAGAATCCATCTTTCCCCCAAAATTCCCTAGTTCCAAACAGCCTGTTGAAAGTACTGGAAATAATCAAATAGTAATTTATTTACAATCTCCCTTCCCCTCACCTCCAATCCAACAATTTTTTTAAACTGATTCTTTACAGATGATATGACTGTCAATAAGGTGCTGCTTTCCCCAAAAATGGTCTGAAAAAAACAAAATTGTCCTATATAAATACACCTTCTTCTGTTACAGTTATATTCTTCTACAGTTTATATGACACAATTTTATATAAGCCGAAAACACTTTTTAAATAAATTATTTTATGTTGATTAACAACTCAAATTGTACATCAAAATAATTTAAATATCCCATAAACTTTCAAAGGTGCTGGAATGACCATATGTGATCCAGAGCTGTGCCCTGATTTAATTATTGCACCCCCAATACTTCTAATTTTGATTTATCAAAACAAAACAATCTTGAGCTATTATCATTAATATCCATCCTGCTTAGAGTAGCTCCACTTTGAAAGGTGTTGAGCCCAATCTGATCCTCCTTTATGTGGGAAAAGTGCAGGATGATTTAATACACATAAACTTTCAGCTAGGTGCGATAAAGTCACCAGCTTGTCATGCACCACTGCCAAATCTCTGTGTTCAATGAAATGCTTAACTTTTCCCACAAGACAAGTGACCTTCCACTGGCTGGCAGTCTCCAGCCCTTGAACAGCACTAATCCCTTGTAAAGGGTTTGGCACGAACCCTCTGTCGCAGCTGCATGTCTCATCAGACTGCATGGCAGGATGTGAATATTAAAGAATAAAGCTGTGGTGTTGAGGAGTAAACAAGGAAAAAGCAGGCTAACGTGCTTGTATGCACACTAGTGAGCCTGTGAGTTTTGCATGTGGGCTTGATTATTATGGATTGGTCCATGCTGGTGTAAATATTGGACCAAAGTCCTTTCTAGGCTTCATCAGAAAATTAAATGCTGTGATGCATTCAGGGTTCATATTCTATACAAAGCTGGATGGTCTCAGAGAGATACCTGCTAGAGAAATTACTCAGGTACATATGTAGAAGGTCAGACAGCATCTCTAGCTAGCACAGTGTTCCATCACCAAGTGCTGCCAGAGGGACCATGAAACCCCAGTTAACACAGAGAAATTGCCCAGAGTATTTCCCCATCTCTCAGCAATGTGAGATTCTCAGGGTTTCTGAACTGAAGGTAGTGCCTCCATTTAACAATCCTGAGCTGACTTAGCTGGCTTAGGAGGCCACAGAGGGTGACTGTGACATTGATGCTCCATTGTCTGAAGTGCTCACTTCAAGTCTTTGGTGAGTGTCTGACTACCTGGCCCATGCTGAACTCTCTGATTTATATCTTCACAAGCTACAAGTGCAGTCATATGTCATGTGAGGCTGTGCCAAGGTCCAGAGACAGATGGCTTTTAATAACAATTTTTGAAGAAACACAGATGGAATTGCTGTCTTTGTTAGCTTGTTAACTTGCAGACCTAATTATGACCATTTAAGGTCAATGTTAACTACCTTTTTGCAGGTTCTTTCAGCAGAAATATCCTGTAATTTCTGGGACTTGGGAAAGGCACAGACAGCATTAGTTTTTGCCTTTCTTTATATTCCTGCTCATTTCTAAAAATTTACATCATCCAAAGAGATACCACTTTATAGCCAAACACTAACCTAGAATTAGCACAGGGCAGATCATTCAGTGCTCCCTCACTGCAGATGCTCAGTTAGAGGAAGCAATGGCTTTTCTGAGCATGAATTCATCTGGAGTATGTCAAGCATCAGTTGGTTGCTGGGCCATGCTGCTTGGGAACACTGTGGTCCTTACACCATATGACTGCCCAAACTCATGGCATGCTGACTGACTACTACTCTCCTGGCTTTTTAATGAAATACTGAATTATCTTTGTCTTGCTCTAGAAAATTAAAACAAAGTCTGAAATATTGACAAATTTGGTAGAATGAAATTTTTATTTCTGATCCAGGCCTGGGAAGGACTCCACATTAACTTTACATTTTCTCAAATTACATGAAGTGTAATTTGTGTGTCTCTTGATTCTTAATTAATAATTAAGAAACTAAAACTTAGAAAAGTAGACACATTTGTTCTTAGAAAAGAGACATACATTGTGGGTAGGACTTCTTGTAAAAATGACATATACCATTTTTCATACGAAATGTAATGCTAAAACACTTTTTATACTCACCATGGAGTAGGTTCATGAACAGTTGCTGACACCATCATACTTTTAGTTAATACAACACTAATCTGAAACATTTCACAGAGCTTTCTTCATGACATTTTACAGGCACAAAAAATCAGAGTAACCTCTCCTGAGGCATTGCAATTTTTGTGCACAACTTGAAATGTGATTTACTTGCCTTCATTTACGTAAGTACAGACTTGATATATCTAAATCAAACTAAACACATTCATTTTCAGGAATAAAGATGATTAGTTTTGCACATGGAGCATGTGGAGTCAATGTTCTTTAGTAGTCACAGCTTAGTAACTCATAGATATTGATTTTATTTTAGGAACTAACTAATAGCCTCTCTCAGGGCAATTGCAATGTGTTTGTCATGCATCAGTGTCAATATGTCTGACCAGTTTAGAAATCTGATCCTTTTATTTATCATTGGAAGCCTACATTTGTAATGCTCATGCTGCTCATCTATTTATATCCAATGATAAATAAAGGGAAGAAAATGTCTTTCCTTTTTTAAAGGTTAGAAAATTAAATACTTTAGTATTCATATTTTATTTATACTCTTTGAACAGAATATCAGCAAGAAAATTGCAGTAATACAACTTAAAATTGAAAGTCTTTTCCAAGAGCTGTCGGTTATCTGTTACTGAATTAAAGCATGTGAATTCCATGTTCATCTCGAAAATACAATCTACAATATTTCATGTCTACTGCACTTGGATTTCAACAATCTGCTTCTTTCAAAGACACCCTAACAATTCAAATGGTGAATTATTAAGTCTGGATAACAAGGACAACACTCACTTTCTTTGTACTGCTCCAGCTAGAGTAGAAGACTCTATTAATTATCAGTCTAGAAATGGACTGAGATTTGCTTTGTATACTGCTAAGCAGTTTAACTGGAAAAGATGGGTTATATATGACACTAAATGACCTTTCTAAAAGCTTGGTTTTCCACCAACTGCTTGTGTTGAAACCAATTGCAGAAGTCATTCAAAATGAGCTGTTTATTGCTTCCTAAATGCATTTACTGCATGCCAGATGTCCATTTCAAAACATTCTGCTGTGTGCCTTTTAACTGACCCTACACTGAGATGCAACTGCCCATATCCATTACCCTGGAAATGTTGCTCACTTAGCAGTGGGCTGCCAGCCCAACGAGCACTAGGGGAGATGTTTGGTAGCACAAAGATTAGGAGGAGCACAAGAAACTCCTTAGAGAAGATGGCTCCACATCCCACTCAGAAGGGCAATCACAGTCCGGAGTAAACCAAATTGACAATGTTATCTAGCAAGTCGGCTGACAATAACAGCAAACACATGGCAATGCAAACTCCTAGCATGAAGTGCTTGCAGGATCCCTGCAATTGCCTCCTCTCTTGTGCTGTAGAGCTACTTTTTAACTGAGCTGTGTTTTCTAGCAAGCCTGTTGCCCTGGACACTTTTCTTCTGGCTCCTTAAAATACTGCTGCCATGTGTGTCCATGGCATTTCTCCTCAGTAGACACAAATGGCAAGGCTTAAACACATTTACCCCTTCCCCTTTCCCCGCAGCTTGGTGCACACCTCTAGGTGTGTGCGCTCCAAGATAACGTCATCCATGTAAATGCTGTGCTTGGTAGATGTTGGCCAGAAAAGCTTCCTGAGCTTGACGAACATGTTGGACCTGATTCCCTACTTACTTGCACTTAGTGGACCTGAAGCACAGCAATGTTATCAGGAGCAAGTTAATTTCGGCCTTTAAGATTCCTCAGAAATTTTATTTGTTTATCATACCTGAAGAACATGCTAAAACTTTTCTTAAATCTTACCTTAAAATGATCACCCAGTCCTTCAATAAGGCATGACTTACATGCGGAAGTTCGATGATCAGCTTTGCTGGTTTTCTTCACCATTAAATATTTGTGTTTATAAACAAATCCTAAAGAAGCTATTTTATTCTTCTCTCCTTTCAGGCAGATATATGTTAACTCCCGCTGCTAATATTGTCTGAGATTTCTGATCAGAAATGTTCTTTGCTTCATGGTATCCTGCAAGCAAGACCTGTATGGAAATGAAATAGATGTGAAATGAAAACAATAATTCAATTTAAATTAGGATTATTTAAAAAAAAACAAACAAGAAAGGGGAAATATTTCCACAGTAAGGATTAGTAAATTAGTAAATTCGTACTAATCAAAACTTATTTTGAATAACTTTGACATATAGCACTTAGGAAGAGAAACTACTTTTATTCAACAGGTTTCAATCCCATGTCTAAATGAGTTTGTTGGGTTTTTTTCTATAACGCAATGTAAGCATATAGCAAGACAATCTGAAGGTATAAAATAGAACATCTTTATCAAATGAGAGGGATTTTAACTAATGTGGAAAAAGAAAAAAAAGAAAAACAAAACCCCACAATCATATCATGCTTTTTCTTGAAGACTGAAAAACCTTGAAGCTCAATCATTGTTGAGTGGGAATTTTCAGTAAAGCTTTCAGTCCTATCCCAACTAGTGTTTGTTT
>JANHFX010023680.1:0-24207 GCA_027560015.1 Chloroceryle amazona | reverse complement strand
GTGTGGTGTGGCATCGACTTAAAAAATTAAGTCGTTTAAGTGGGGAAAAAGCATT
The DNA here is from genome assembly GCA_027560015.1 of Chloroceryle amazona. Lineage (NCBI taxonomy): Eukaryota > Metazoa > Chordata > Aves > Coraciiformes > Cerylidae > Chloroceryle > Chloroceryle amazona. The sequence goes on along the minus strand of JANHFX010023680.1, from coordinate 24,152 downwards.
CTCCAAGAAATGGTTATGGGAGAGAGAAGTGACTGAATGGGGGGGGCAGGCGTGGAGGTGATGTTATGTCCCACCCTCCTTGGCCAGCTGTGCTTTGCAGGCCCCTGTCTGTGTGGCAATGTGTAGTTTGCATGCTTCTGTCAGCTGGCTGGAGTACTTCAGTCGGTACCATTTTCAGAAGTTGTCCTGCTCAGCGTTTTCTTCCTCTTGCACTCAGCATCTTGTCTCATGCATTTGATATCATTCATTTGACTGAATCCCACACCTGGCTGGAGGGGGTGAAGTATGTGAACTTCATGGAGAGCCCCAGTGCCGACATATATTTGTTACAGCTTTTAAAAATATGTCCTTGAATCATTAAGTGCCCGTAATCAATGCCCTGGTGACTCACAAAGTTTCTTGTAAGACTGTGATATTTCATGTGACGGTAGGAAGCTGATAACTGAGTTGCAGATTTTCTCAAGCTCCACAGTTCCAGCCAGTTTCAGAGAACTAGAACAGGTGTATCTGAAAGGATGCCTGAAGATACTGATGTTTTTTTTTCCCTGCCTTATCCTTGTTCTCACCCTCTGACACTGTCCCTGCTTTTTTGTTGCAACAAAACATTAAGACTCCAGTTAACATCACCGGTGCAGGCTGAGATCATTATGTACAGGTTGATCAAGGTAACAGGGGATTTATTTTTCCTCATGTGAGCCTAATGATTTTATGTTCATGCACTTTGGATTATTACAGCAGTAATATTCGTGTTACATATTTACAGTTAGGGTTGCTCATTAGCTCATACCTGTCTGTTTATAGTTTTCCCACTGCTTTTTCAAAACAATTTTTTTTTGCGTTGAAGTCATCTAGTGGACAAGTCATTTGTCTCTTTTGGACTGAAGACTATGGGGGTTGTTGGTTAATTGTTGTAGCAGTTGAGCAAAAATACTGCACATGCATCCTGGAACCAGGTTAAAGGTTTCTTTGGCAGCTAAATTTCCTCTCTTCCTGACATGCAGCAGTCCTTCCAGTAATACGGAATTACTGGGGTTTCAGTTCTGCAGTACAATGCCAAGGATACAACTTGGAGTCTGAAACTGGTGCTTCTCTCGGATGCTGAGATGTGGGGGTTGAAGCTGTGCAGGACAGGAGAAGGCGTGCAGGGATTGTGCGGATGGGAACCACAAGAAGGATGGACAAGGAAAACAGGAACAGAGGTGTGAACAAAATAAACCTTGGTTATTTCAAGAACATATTCTTCTCCAGAAGCTAGGGCTGACCTTAGCATGCTAATGTGCTGGATAGCCCTCTGCCAGGGAAACACTTGTCAAACACACTGACAGAGTATGTGTCCTCTCCCTCTGTCAGTCTGGTGCAAAGGATAATGGACTGTTCTGCGGCTATGCTGTACCCTGCTTGCTCAAAGCTGGGTGCTTAAGATCTCAGTCCTGCTTGTTGACCCATGAAGACTGATATGGTATCAAACACTAGTATTTCTCTGTTACTGGCTTTTTCTTTCTTATAAAACCCAAACTTTCAAAAGGTAGAAGTGAAATGACAAATTAGGCACTTGGAAGCTAGGTTTAGTGTTGTCTGTACATCCCAATGCAGTTCACTTCTGTGTACGCATTATGATACTGTCTCACTGTACTTGTTTAATTGCACAAGGTGAACTATGTGACAGCATCAAGTTGATGTAACCAACTGGGCTGTCAGTCATCCATTATTATTTTTCTTTTTATCTGATACTTCACGTAACTTGAGAGCTACAACAAATAGGGCTGGGACCTCAGGCTGGGGAGAGAGAGTAGTTACATAAAATCAGATTGCACCCATTGTTTCTTGAGATACTTATCTTTTGCAGTTGAAATGCAAATCATAGGGAACACAGCCATGTACCTGTCAGGGATTGTTAGAAGTACCAGATTTCCAGAAGCACTTAGCCTCTTAAACTGGGCGCATCAGTCTCATTGGAACTCTGATCCTTCTGGCCTTGACCTCTCTAGATGTAAAAGGTGAAAATTGCTGTCACATGGCTTTCTTGGAATTTTGTGGGTAATGTATTGACTAATATTGGGGAGGAATGCACATACCTTAAGAAAAAGAGTAATTGTGTACTGAATTCGTGTTTGTAGTGTTCATATACTGAAGGGTGAGGATACAAAGAGGCATTCTTCAGGTGAGCACTGGATACTGTGTACATGTGATGGTCTGGGCGTGGGGAAGGCAGCAAAACTCTCATTCCACATATGCACAAAGGGCACGTTGTAGGAATATCGACACACCTTTGAGTACTTTCTGAGTGTTGAGTGGTTCTCTTCTTTCTTTATTTTTTTAAACCTGAAATAGATGCAGATTTTTTAGGTTAAAAAAAAAAAAATAGTGTTCCAACACTTTAAAATTCAGTTTAGTTTGGGAGGATCTGCAGAGATAAATTGGAGAGCAGTCTAAGACTGTTGCTCCTTCATGTTTTAATATTCTTTATATATACCCAAAATTTCAGTCAGGTTTTTTTGTTTTTTTTTAATACAAAATCAGTTGCTATGTTGTAATTTACTCCAGATACAAACCCAGTACTACTTTATTTTGTTATTTATTTATTTATTTTCCTCCTTATTTCCTTAGCAATAATTGCAGGTTGAGGTTTTGAGTTTGTGTTTCTTAATAAAGATGATCCTTTTCTCTTGCTCTTCTCTGCTTTATCAGTTGAGCAATAAACCTTGTGTGTCGGTCTTTGTTACTGTGGTGGCAGGATCATGACGTCAAGTAGACTGTTTTGATCGAGAAAAAGAGAAAAGCATTTCTCCAAGAGTAGCTGGAGTCTTCTGTTATCTCTAGGTCTTTAGTTGCAGGATGACTGATAAAATTTTAAGTGCATGCACAGTATTTTCCTGTGAAAGATTCTTCTGCTAAAAGGCTTCCTTAATGCTCCATTGTTAAATGTGCTATATACTAGGTGTAGTATTGTAGTTTAATTTAGAAATAAAAAGGTTAAAACCTGATTTATGGAAAACCTGTCATGTGAAATGTCTTTGAGAGCAGTTGGCTCAGAAGTATGATCCTAAAGGAACACTTTACCTTCATAGTCTTATTAATACTTATTACAATATAAATTCTGAATCCTACCTGGTGAGGCTTTTCACTTCTGATGATTTTTGGTTTTCTTTTCTTGCTTTACAGCTTGGCACTGCAATTGGCTTTTTATTGCCACCTGTTTTGGTTCCGAATACACCTAACGATATCGATCTAATGGCACATAACATCAGCATCATGTTCTATGGAACAGCAATAGTGTCCACGCTTTTGTTCTTCTTAACAGGAGTTGGTAAGTGTTCCGTTCCTGTCATTTAAATGGTGACCATAGGGAGTGTTTACATCATCTCACTTAAAGCATCTGACTCTGCTCAAAATAGCTGAGGTTACATTTCGTCCAGTTTACTTGTGTTCATTTACCTGTTGGGTCAGGGTTAAGTGACAAGCAGTTTACTGTATGTTGTGCTTCACGTGAGACGACCTCTCCCAAAATATTTAGTTCACTTAGGCTTTTTGCCACAATTATGATATATTGAATATGATATATTCTCACAGGTGAATTCTCCCTGTTAATCTTACAGTTCAGATACAGAGGTCTAGACACATTGCAGATAAAGTCTGTCTTTGACCTTATGTTGGCCACAGTCAGATGTGACCAAATAATGGGCATATATTTTGTGTCTGCGACTTGATTTTTTTCATGAGAAAATTAGAATATTTTTTTCATGGAAGTCTTAGAACCCACAAGTTAATCTTCTGGAATTCACCAACTGAAACACTTCAAAAAGAAAAAGCATTAGTCCGATAAAGGCAAATAAATTTTTTTCCTTCTTTTTCCCCAGTGTTTGAAGAAAAACCCAAATACCCTCCCAGTCACTCTCAAGCAGTCCTGCAAACTGTCCCTCCCGAGGATTACTCCTACAAGCAGTCGATTATTAATTTGTTCAAAAATATTCCATTTGTACTTTTGCTGATCAGTTATGGTAAGTGGTGTAGTCCACATGGACTCTGGCAGAACAGTTCAAATGTTTGCTGAAAGGGCATTGAGTTTTAGTTGTGGTGGTGGTCTTTTTATGGGGGAGGGAGTGTCAAATTTTTATTTACTCAGCAGCCTGTGCTGGAAAATCTGTCAGGATTCAAAATACCATCTGCAGGTCTTGTGAAGAGATTTTACCTGGCAGGTAAAAGGTTTTGCCTCTGATGTGAGTCTTAAATGTCAGAAGATTAACTCTTTAGAGTAGCAGACCTGCATGGCTACACTTAGGAGTGACTGAAGCTTTTCTTTTGGTACTACAGGTATTATGACTGGGGCATTTTATTCTGTCTCCACATTATTAAACCAGATGATAGTAACTCATTATGAGGTAAGTTTCTTGGATCTTCTTGGTGCTTTTTGGTTTTGTTTGGTTTTTAACATTTAATTGTACATTTGCAGAGGTGATGTTTATTACTATGTAGGTGTTAAGCGTGCTCAGGCATTTGGTTTCCTTTATAGTTTCTTGCACCATACAGCTGTGGGAGTCATAGGAGTGTTTGTTTGCTCTTATGACTGCCAAGAGGTCTGAACGTGATCAAGTGGAAGCAAGTTATTAATGAGCACCATATAAATATTTGTTGAAAGGGAGAAGAAGTGAACGCTGGGCGAATTGGCTTGACACTGGTGGTGGCAGGAATGGTGGGTTCGATTATTTGTGGTTTGTGGCTGGATTACACTAAAACATACAAGTAAGTGTGGAGAGGCATGTATGGGGCTAGGGGTAGGAGAGCAATGCAATTGCATTAGAAAAATACTGCAATGTAAGGGCCGAAGCGAACTGATGATAAAAGATCAGGGATGAACTGCATTTTAGGAGCCTTGGTCGAGACTAGTTTCTGAGGCTACAGCAAAAACTTGAGACTCTTACTGGTTCTTGGCCAAAAAAAATCAAAGAGGAGAATGCAAAGATGCAAAAGGGTTTTCCATCTACTCCTGTCTCTTCAGGAGCGTAAGGCTAACAAGGAAGGCACATGTCTTGCATACAGTGGCTAGGTGGCCCAGTGGGCTTCTCCTCCTAGGAAAGCATAAAGGCTCAAAATGTACTCTGTATTGTTTTGTAAAATGAGCAGTTGATGGATTCTTTCTTTTTCTCTCTGTTCCTTCCCCCCTGCCCTGGTCCTATTAACAAGCATAACATTTGCTTTAGTTTGAGGGATGACCATGGAGCAGAACTCTGTTCTTGGTTGGAAGCTCTGAGGTTCATCACCTGCGGTGTGGTGCCCAGCAGGAGTGAGCAGTGCCCTGGAGCACAGCTTGCAGTGGAGTAGTTCTCCTCTGTGACTCTGTAAATCATGTGCAAGAGCTCTAGCAACTTAGTGGATGTTAATGCTGTAGATTGGCTTTGTTTCTGCATGTGTTTTGGCTTATTTATCAGTGATATGTGCTTTAATATTTTGGATGACATCCCTTATTCCACATTTAAAATAAATAGAACATTGTAATGTGATTTGACTTGCCTCTTAGCCTGACTTTTATTGCTATAATAGAGTTCGATTTGGCTGCTAATGTATTGATGTATCGTATAATGGGTTGTGCTGCAGAATGCTAACATGGGGGATGACTAAAGTAGTCTTAAAGTAATAGTAGCTGATGTGATTGTCTGCTTTTGGAGAGTCTGAGTAAGGCTCTCTAGCCTTGAGAGAAGCAGCCATATAACTGAGGCAGTAAGGAGTTCAGGAAGGGATAGGTTCTCATTGCATGGTATGTTTGAGTCGGAATTACATGAAGCAAATGTTATAGCTGCAGAATGTCAATTGTTAGCAAGTAATGTTTATGTTACTCTTCCATGCTTCAACAACATTATATGATCTTACATTAACAATGGTTCTGTTTTGTTTTTTTTGTTTCTGTTTTTTTTTTTTTTTGGTTGGGTTGCAGGCAAACTACTTTGATTGTTTACGTTCTCTCTTTCATTGGATTGCTGGTATTTACTTTCACCCTGGACCTCGGATACCTGATAGTAGTCTTCGTGACTGGAGGTGTACTTGGGTGAGCAATTAAAGAGGATTAGAGCACTTACTGCAGTACTTTTCAGAAACAATATTTAACTCTTAACTAATTGATTCCACTATACATTCTGTTTCCATGCTCTCAACTTATGCCTGTAGCTCACAGTACAGATAGGGTTCACTAGGTTTTCACCTTCTGTTACATCAGAATAAATCTAAAATAACTCCCTTTTCAGTGAAATTCATTTACCATTTTTATGGATCTAATGGAAGTCTGCATGTGGTCAGGCTGTTTGGTTCCAATTAAAAAAGCTATCTGCAGTAAAGTTGAATCTTTCTGTTGACCAGTGGATAAGTGATTAGAGTTTAACTGAGTCAATCTAAGAAGACTGGCTTCTGTGCATTTTGTTTACTCTGTATTTTAATAGCCCAAGCAACTTGCTGGGTGCTTTTTTTTCCACTCAGTCATAGATACACAATCTAAAAGCCTCCAAACATAGAGGGAATAGTGCTGTATCCAGATGTGGCAGTCAAGGTAGAGCTGGAAATGTCCCGAGTTTCATTTTAAAAAGCAATCAACCTCATCTGCATTCATCCACTGTTCTTCCTGTCACCTGTTGGTCCCCTCAGCTTCTTCCACAGCTGCTTTTAGCAGACATCTCAGTGTTGAGCCTCAGTCCTACTGATGGTCTCTATTTGTCATCCAGCATGGATGCTTTGGCTGATCAAATGATGATGTTTGTGTATGTCTTTCATTTGAAAGTAATTGTCTTTCAATTATGGAGTGGCTTGTGGACTGGTCAGAGAAGGTTGTTTCATATGTACAGAGCAGAGTTCAAGTGGTTATGGGAAACAGAACAAATATGTTAAAACATCTTTATCCTAAAAAGAGAAGTGTATGTCTAAAATTGTTGGATGAGTTTGGGGAAATGAAGCAGGCAAAGCAAGTATTGAATCATGTTAAGTCTTGAAAACAGACAGTTCAGAATCCCAGATAATTCATGATACCATGTATATATGTTTTATTTTTCTTAGCTGTAGTAACAGGTGAAGGCCACACCTATTGTCCTCTTACTTTTCTCTTCAACAGGTTCTTCATGACTGGCTATCTCCCACTTGGGTTCGAATTTGCTGTGGAAATTACATACCCAGAGTCTGAAGGCACTTCCTCAGGTCTCCTTAATGCATCAGCACAGGTTATATCATTTTGTTTTTCAAGTGAAGTAATGGTTAAGGAGACCACACTGCTCAAATCTAAGAAAGTTTTCTTCGACTTGGCTGCTAAGTCTCTGTTATCATTTTTTTGTTTGTTTGTTAGCTTTTTTTGTTTATTTTGTTTTTTGCTTTTTTTTTTTATTTTGACACTTTGCAAGGTAGAGTGATGACTCTTTTCTCTGTGATCCTGATGAAGTGATTTTCTTGTTTATAGATATTTGGCATTGTCTTTACACTCGTTCAAGGAAAACTCACAACAGACTACAGTCCTCGTGCAGGAAATATCTTTCTTTGTGCTTGGATTTTTGTGGGCATTATCTTAACAGGTAATTATTCAGAAATGTAAGCAATGCTTTCTCTTTAATGTAAAAATATGGAGGATTTTTTGATATAATGAATTTCTGGGTAGCTTTTAGATGTCTTAAGCATCTAAGATTCAAATATGTGGCTTTTTGTCTGGGCTTACAAAAGTTTTAAATGCAGGTTTTGTGTTATTTTGCTTGTTTGTTTTTCACTTTCAATACTTGCTGTGTGCACACTCTTTGTGCTAAGGATGATGTTGCTAATATATGGATAGCCATCTGTCACCCATTTCTAGAGTCATATCTTGAACTTGAGGCCAGATGTCTGTCTCCAGAGTAGGAAAGTAAAAGTAAACAAATACATAAATGGAGATGGCTTGCATTTTTTAACTAATGCAAGAAACTGATGTTGTATTCCTGAACTGTACCAGTGATTTACACATGTAGGTACTTAAAAATGCACTGAAAGTGATAAAAAATCAAGCTCTGCTGTAAGTATTCATGGTTTAAAAGCTCTTATTGTCATTTTCTGCATGTGCTTTGTGAGGAGCAAGTTCAAATTGCCCGTACGTTGAAATTGTCAGTAAGTCGTAAATATATTTTGAATGTGTGCTGAAAGCAGCTTCCGTCTGCTTGCACTGTACAGACATTTCCTTTGAAATGCATGTCACTGCAAAGCTATAAACAGATTTCTCTTTATTTTTCTTTTGTTTCAGCCTTAATAAAATCAGATTTGCGAAGACACAATGTAAATTCAGGGATTATGAATTTGGATGTCAAAGCTGTAAGTGGTGACTCTTTTACCATGATTGTATTACTGTACTGAACATTTGGCTTCTGTTGGCATATTAATATTAATAGCAAAAGAGTAAATGACAAAAACATATGACTCTTGGCATGCTGTTTTGGAGCAACAGGGCTTCATGGGATGCTGGCCTCAGGTATCTATTTCTCCCCTTAGCTCCCATGGGAAAAAAAAAAAAAAGTTCTCATGGATTTTTGTGAATTTTAAGTGGCTGACATTAATCTCTGATTTTATTGATTGAATCTTTTTCATATTTGCGGGTAGCACTGTCAATTGTGAAGCCATTTTTATATGTTGAGTTAAGAAGCTATGCTATAGACTATGTATTTTATTTAAAATACCTGCAGACCATTTAAGTGAAGTCAGTGTCTGATGAACAGAAGTCATGCTGCAGTTTCTGAACAATCTCAATCTGTACTGTGCTACATGAAGATTTAGGTCTGTTCTTCTGAGCACCCTCTCAATTTGAATGACAAGTAAACATAGAACTTTCTGCTCTTCAGGAGGTTTCAAGACCATGTTTCAGCAGCCTCTCCAAAAAAATCACAATTACTAGTAGAAATAAGGCTGGCATTGGAAACTGTTTTCAGTGCTGTGGGTGTTTTGATTGTTTGTATCAAGATAATGAAACACCTTTCTGGAATCAGATACTGCAAGATCCTCTGTCACATTTTTTTTTTTTTTCTTTTTAATGTGTAGATGTCTTTCATATGTAGCAGCTTTTGATCATCTGTGATCAGGTGCAAATTTAGTGTCTGCACAAAGTTCAGAAACTTCCAAGTTGGTGCTGTATGAGTTAACTTGAACCTGAAACCAATGCAGCTGTGTGTGCAGAGTGCAGCATCCGGCGGGTTTGGCAGCTTGGGTCACAGCTACCTCAGGGTTGTACATGCTGACTATAGGCAGTGGTCCATGACTTGTCTGCTTTCAGTTATCACCTTGTTAATTAGCCTAAATTATCACACAACTTCATTTATATTAGTCAGGATATAACAAAAGCCTGGAGTCCTTGCCCTGTCACTACCATAAATAATAGAGAGCTGCCTGTGTTAATAAGGTACAATAGCACTTTGATCCCAGATCTTGATCATCAAGATACTACTGTGTTTAAATGCAATGGAGAAAAAACCTGTAGGATAATCTACATGTGATAAATATCTATATGCAGTAAATAGGTACTTTAGACTCACACTAAGAATCTCAATTCTGTGGTGTGTGTTTGGTTTGGGGTTTGGTTTTTTTTTGAGGGGTGGTTTCATTACTGAGAGAAGGGAAAATAAGGCTTTCTATAAATGCCTAAATTGACTAATTAAATACATATACTGTTGGAGTCTAACCTAATAATTACCCAAGAATTCTGAGGTTGGGAATAGCTTCTGCTGAATAACAGCTTAATTACCGCTTTTTTTCCCCCCCCCTTTCAGGTACCAGTTGACAGTCCTGCAGAACCTGAAAATACTACATTAAAAACTCAGTCAGCTTTATAAAGCTGGAAGCAGGTGATTTAAAAACGCACAAGTTTGGTTGGATATGGAGCGATATTTAATTAGTGTAATCACTGGATTTGTGTGTATGAGTAGTAAAATGTGTTTGGTGATATCGATGATAGTTGTGCGGTGGAAACTATGAATATGCCCAGTCCATTTTGCCCAATGTGCAAACAATTCACCTTTGTATGGAATATTTATTTCAAGTTTTGCAGTTTCATTAGTAACAAACTGTGCAAATACTCTCCACGTTAGGGAGACATGTACATTCAGGATGCATACTTGAAAAAAACTGGAATCCTGAAGTACAGTCATCATGATCAGAAGTATCTAATTTTTTTCTTGCTCAGTCTTTGCTACTGCAGTTGAAAAGTCAGAGGGTAGGTAGCTGCATAGCTGGAGGATGTTCAGAAGTTCCTTTTTTTATTTTTTTTTAATGTATCTATTTTTTTAATATAAACCATCGGTTCCTTCTGGGAAGCCATCTATAGCACAATACTGAAAACAAGAGATGACTGCAAATGTGTGTGTTTCATACCGGCACCTGACATTTCTTTTGCCTTGAAACTTCCTGATAGATATCAGAAGGCAGATAAAAGAAGACACTGTCTTATAGGTTCATTGTAACTCTTCTGGGGAAATTTAACGAGTTTCCCACTAGATAAATTGAAGAAAAACACACATTTATTAAATACACTAAGAAGGAGGAGAAAGGTCTTTGATATCTCTACTGTGAAGCATTTATAGGCAATGGAACGCCACTGCACAGGTTGCCTCCACGGAATATTTGAGTGCTTTCTCAGTTAAAGTGAGAGGAATAAGTGTTTACAAAGAGCTGGTGCCTTTACTTTGTAAAGAAGATCCTTGCTTCATCTTGAGTTTAATCAGTGCTGCTGAAGAAATTTCATTTTGTGTGTTAAACCTCCTCAATATTTGTGGAGTATCAGAAAATGTGTTCTATCCTCTTTTTTGCATTTATTTCTCTGCATTATGAATTGTATCATTTGTCTTGTAAAACTTTTGTGCTCATATAACTTAAATCGTGTCTTTTGCCATTTGTAGAAAGCTGTAAGGATGACTGAAAGGAAAATAGTGGTGTTTCACTTAAAAAAAAATTGCTGTGTATATAATGCATATTAGATAGAAAAGGAACAGGCTTTGTTGACATTCTCCTTGGGTTATTACATTTGTCTGAATTTGGGATGTGGATTTCTCACTGCAGTGCTTCTGAAAATACTCTCCTTTACCTTGTGCTCTATCTACACACCTATAGAACTGTTTAGCACTACGCTAATACTGAGGCACTACTGTTACTCAAAAGTGAGACCTGAATTAGTGGATTTTTTGCAGACATTTAAGCTTTAGCAGTCTTTAAGCTGAGCCTGCATGTTCAGTACCATCAATGATGCCATCTCTGAGTTCCCAAAGATCCAGAAGGTGGAATCCTATTTGAAAATTTTCATGGATTTTTACATGGGTATGGGGAACTTTTAATTCCAAGATACCCTTTCAGTCTGAGTATTGTTAAATGCTTTTCTGTTCTTTTTTTTTTCACTCTAGATTTAGATAATTATTTTATATAAAAGGAACCCTGTAAACTTAGCTTTCTAAACCTAGCTTGCTAAACTTGATGATCTTGATTTAATATTTTGTATGATAAATGCTTCAGACCTGAGAAGACTGAACAGCAATATATGTATCAGAATAAGCTAAGCACGCTTGCAAGACTCGCCTTTCCAAAAGGGATCTTTGCCAGGTCCAGTGCTAGATAGAAAATGGGCACGCCTTGCTGCTTCTGGAGAGCTCTACAAGAAGAGACCTCTGGTGAGGTAGCTGAATATAGGAAAAGTAACTCATAGCTATTCAAATGGCAGGCAAAAGTATAGGAATGGAAGTAGAGATGCTTTCATTAGGTCAGTTCTTTACATTTAATGATTTGCTGTGATATAAGCTGCCCCATCAAGGGATGTACAATGTTTCCAGCCTCAGTGATCAAAGTCAAAGTGGCTGCCTTTTGAAATCTGTGGGTGAATTTCCCTTTGGAAAAATTATGTGTGCCAAGATATATACATTCTTTGGCAAGATACAGATTCAGTAAATATCAGTGCTCATGGCCTGGGGTTGCTTTGTATTTCCACTGGTGCAAAATCTTAACAAGATATTTTTGCACTTTTGGGGAATTGTTTTCAAATGTCCCATAGAAAATCTTTGGCAGTATCCAGAATGTTTTCTGAGACAACCAGTACACATTGTTCAAATTCAAAGATCAAGGTTTTTTTTCTTTTTCAAAATGTATTTATTAATTCATTTATTCACTAATAGTTTGCAGTTTCTTTAGAATCATAGAATCATTATGTTTGGAAAGGACCTCTAGGTTCATCAAGTCCAGCCTTCATCCTAACATCTATCTATCCATTAGACCACAGCCTCACGTGCTATGTCTACTCATTTTTTAAACACCTCCAGGGATGATGACTCCACTACCTCCCTGGGCAGCCTGTTCCAGTGCCTAACCACACTCTCAGCAAAGAATTTCTTCCTAATATCCAATCTAAACCTCCCCTGATGCAACTTGAGGCCATTTACTCTCATTTTATCATTAGTATTTTGGGGGAAGAGACCAACACCAGCCTCAGTACAACCTCCTTTTAGGTAGCTGTAGAGAGCAATAAGGTCTCAGTCTCCTCTTCTCTAGACTAAACCACCCCAGTTCCATTCCCTCAGCCTCTCCTCGCCAGGCATGCTTTCCAGACCCCTCACCAGCTTCACTGCCTTTCTCTGGACCTGCTCCAGCACCTCAGTTATATCATCATCAGTTATATTCATCTGATTATTGAAAAAATATTCTAGTCCTTCGGGCTCCTTGTGTTTTTTTATCTTCTGCCAAATTACTTGGCTACCCTCTGAAAATGTCCAAAGAGGATTTTTGGCATGCTGGAAACCCTGCTGGGTCTCTGAAAAGAAAATATTCTTAATAATGAAGGCTTAATTATGTTCTGGATTTAGTACTCCCCCTCTAAAAAGAGCTTGAAAGTTGGAGACCTGTGACCTATTTCCAGGCAATGGTAAAGTATTTAAATAAAAGGCTCAGCAGCAAAATAAAGGGCAAATAAAGAGCAAACCAGTATTTTATGCAATAATCTTATCAGCTGTCTGTCAAGAAACTGAGGTTCTATCTCATGGCAGAAATAAATGTGGGGCTTTGTTGTTTTGGTGTGGGTTGTTTTTTTTTAAAAATTTTTGTCTTTAAACAAAAAATATCCACCCAATCAAACATCTGTCTGGAACTGGAGATAGGGTTTCTGACTGAGCCTTGAGATTCTGGCTCAGCCCTCTGGTAAGAGTAGAGGAGGGGACTAGGAATGGTAATTACTTAAAGGAGTAATAGTTTAATGACTAGAATTGCATTGTCAACTATGGGAGGGTGGAATAGGAAACCAAATAAGGTGAGGCATCACAATTCCAATCGTCACCTTTTGCTTTTCTGTGTGTTTTTAAGTGCTTCAAGGGAACTCCAGAGGATGAAAGAGAACTCTTGTAATGTTGAGTGTAAACAATGGGGCTGCCTGTGAGTTCCCGGGGGCCTACCAGGATGTGTAATTGCTAACTTTCAGCTACAAGAATCGGAGTTTAGCCTTGAAAATAACTTCTATCTTTCCTTTGTTCTTCCAGACCATGTTAAAGTTTTGCTAATTTCAGAGACCCACAGAATATTGACCCATTTTTATTTAGAATTTCTAACATGGCCTTAAAATGCCTCATTTCTGTTGTCTGGGTGTGAAAATATCAGACCTGTAAGGCGTCATCTGGAATTGCTGCAATTGGGAGCTTTCTTCCTCAGCTTGGTAGCTAAGTCCTTCACACTTTTATTTTGTAGCTGAGTACTTGTCTTAATAATATCTCCTTCTGTTGCTGAATGCTTATGTTTTACAAGAAAGAACGAACAAGGGAAGAAGTGGGAAGAGATATGAATCATTTCAGGTTAATAGGGCTTTCCTAACTTAATTCTCGTGGTCATCTCTTTTGTTCAAGATAGTCTGTTGTTTCAGAGACAGTCACTAGAGTGTGTAATTAGAGCTGCCAGTCCATGTTGCCTAATGAAAAAATGCTTTTTGAGAAATCTTTGGACTACCTTGTGCATCTACAACCAAGATAAATTGTGTTCAGCTATAAGCATTTATTGCTTTCATTTTCCATTCTGTGAACTCATGAGATTTCCTTTGTGAATGGGAACGTGACCTTTTCAGTCGCTGTTTTCCGATATGCGTATGTACCACCATAAGTGTGATATCCTACTTATGACTTAGAGACCACAAGCTATGTTATTGTATCTCATGTGATTTCCCCCCGCCTCCACCATTTGGTCTGAAGCCTGTGAAGAGGGAGAAGTGATGTTAATGCATGAACTAGAATAAATTAAACAATGTTCTGAAGAGAAATGCATTTCCATGTAAGACCCATGTTATTTACTGCTCGTGTCTTTGTTCTTCTCATGAAAATAGCAAATATTTTTCCTGTAACATTTTGGGTTTGTTAGTTATTCTTTGTTGCAAGAGAAAATGAAAAATTCCTTATTAATATTCTGATTGCTGTATTGTACATATGTGTATATGTGGGTGACATAATTCCTTACCCTTATGTTACTAATAAAGTGTATAACATGTAACTTGATGGGAGACAAGTTTACCATTTTTGACAGCTGCTGATCTAAAAAAAAAATCATTTTTTTTTTTTTTCCTTTAGAAGCTGGCATTTAATGTATGCAAACTTTGTAAGTGAATGATATACTGTGTCATTAATAAATGTGCATGCACATTTATATGCAGAATGCATATACAGGATATATAAATGTATTTTACACAAGACTTTTGGCTTACAGGGAAATATTCTCAGGGCATGGAATTAAAGTATTAGAGCAAGTAAATGAGTTGCACTGCTCTAGTACAGTGATTTCTTCTCCTTTGAGCTGGAAAAGGTCTGTGAGGAAAACTAAGTGTAATTAACCCCTAAAGCAAAGCAGTCCAAAGGCACTACCCTTAAGAGTAGTGCAAATATTATTTTAGTAAAGCACCCAGCTGTAGAATAAATATCTGGGGAGAGAGAGCAGAATTGCTACTTAGGATAGAGTGAAACTTTGCATGGCCCAACTTTTGTTTCTAAAGCCAGTCGTCTTCAGTGAGAGCACAGCGGGACCCTTGTAAACACCCTGCAAGGGTTCTGTCTTACCCTTGCTTGCCCTCAGGTATTTAGCCCAGCACATCAGCTGTGAGCCTGCTAAGTTTGAGGAACCTGCTTCAAAGAAAGTAGAGTCACTATCAGAAAATGTTTTGGGTTTGCTTTTTCTCTCTTTCTCCCTTTTTTTTAAGATCTCGATTCTTCCCAAAACTGGGGTTATATCTGAGCTGGTTTTATATGAGATCCTTTCCAGAAGGAGGATGTAGGTGCTGCAGAGCACAAGAAACAAGCCAGGTCAACGCTGGGCTGCACTTTAGATAGGTTTTTCATTTTACAACCAGGACTATAGGGTCATATTTTTCTTACACTGTCCCTGTGAAAGCTGCAGGCTATATCCCCATTAACCATTGCAATTTAAACATTCCTACAGCTAGGAAGGAACAATCACAGCAAATTATTATTGCCTTGAAGTCCTTTTCTTCTTTTTTTCAGATACACGTGTGTGTCTTGAAAGAAAACAGCAGAAACCTTATCAGGTAAGTGGATGTGTGAAGCCATCCTGACTATGGTTAAATAATTGTTTCCATAGTTGGGAGGAGGCCCTATGTATCCAAAGCTAACAGGTTTTACCCCTTCCAGAAAGTGGCTCAAATAGGCAGCCATCTAAAAAAGTCCAGCTGCTTCCTAGTCTGGAAAAGTTTCTTGGAAGCCTACTGGATTTCCTTCTGGCTGTGCCTTATAAAGAGCTAACCTTATCTGACCATATTTTAAATTGAGAGTTATATTTTCAATTAATGTCTTTAAGAAGACAAAACAGTAATATCCTTGAACTTTATGGAAAGGACTTCAGCAGGTATGGTACAGTAATAAACCCAAGGTGAAGTACCAGCAATGGTTAGGCATAGTTACTGATTTGTGAATAATAATGACGTGTATTTATTTGTGAGTAACTGCTTAATCAGTTGTGGTCAAAATTTAGCCTCTAGGCTGCTGATTTCCACTGTTTTCTCAATAAACTGCTTCTGCTTAACCATTAGTACATGTCACTTTAAAAGGCTGTAAATAATATCTAATTGGCATTGTCAGCATTGCAGACACAAGATGCTGCAGAAGCTATGAACTCCATGCAGATGGAAGACTACCATGAAAACTATTCTCTTTTAAAAAATCTGGTTAAAGATGCCTCCTTTGAGCCCAGAAGTGTTGTCACTATGGCTGCAGCTTTGCATGTCAGAGTTCATCAGCTTTGTAGACAAGGCAGTGAATGTGCTTCCTAGTGAGATGATTTTGGAAAATGGGAAGGTGTTATTAGAAGCCACTTTTTTTCCATGCCCAGGTGACTTTGGTGTATGATGTCCGTGTTATCACTGTAATAGCAATTTCTTACAGTTTTACCTATATTTTACCTGTATTTGTGTGTGCATCCTGAAAAAATGTGTTGTAAAAGTGATGTGAAAAAGAGTCTGGGATGAGACCCAATCAGCCAGTGTAAAATATCACTGGCAATATTGAACATGGGGGCTGGAAAGAAATGCTTAGCCTGAGTAAGAAGAGTAAACCTACTGAGAGAGAATAAGATCTCTGGATGAGAGTTTACTTCTCTAGATGGGTGTTCCTTAATGGAGAAATTGGCTTTTAACCTACAAAATTATTTTGAAGGGTTTTTTTCTTCAACTAACTTGCAGGAGCAAAATTTAACTTTAGGTTCATCATCACATACCTGCTTGGCTTTCAAAAGTTCCATAGGGAACTACTAAACCAAAGTTCGTGGTGAGCAGCATGACTTAGCGGGATAACCCTGTTCTTCAAGCACTGCAGAAGGTGCTGGGGAAAATCCCAGGGAAGTATTCAAGGCTTCAGAAGCTTTGTTAGCCTGCACTAGGCTGAAATAGAAACTTCCCAATTCTTCTTTTGTCAGAATGGGGCAGCCCTAACGTTTCTTAGATGCTGGTCACTAGTCTGGATAAGGTAGAAGAGGAACTGCAGATGAGTGCAACGTTAGTTAAGAAATCAAATTGTCCAGGCTGCTGCCAAGGGAAAAATAAAAGTGTAGTTTCTAAGCCTGTGCATACTGTTTTCTCCACTAATTTCTGGAAGGTAACCTGATTTCTTCAGAATAATTCACTAGCTAATTCTGAACAACCTTACAGGTGTTAGACAAAATGTACATCCTGTGCTCAATGAAGAGGCATTGTCCTGCTAGGGTGAGAATGACTCACCCTTGGATGATTAACTGTCTCCACAGGACTTAAATTTGCGTATCTTGTGCTCCCAGAGAACAAAGGAAATTCACTTAGGGATCCAGTGCTAAAAGCCTAAAACTCAGAAGCTAATGCCTAAGGCTAAAAATCCCACACTTTCTCATCTCTTTAGTGCTCCACAGAAGCTTCAAAAGGGTAGAGGTGCCCTTGGAAGCTCAGAACCTTGACTGTTACTCAGACCATACTCTTGCTAGGGGAGAGATGGAGGTCCATTGGATTTTGAGGAGCAAAGAGCCCTCTCCTCTGGGGGTTTTCCTCTGACTGACTCCTGCTCAGCCTTAAACTGAGGCTTAATCCCATAAGGGTTAATCCCATAAGGGTTGAAATGTCCATGTGCACAAAGAGGACATGGAGCATTATGGAGCCTCCTTGAAGTCTGCAGCTTGAGTGATCACACTTGGGATACTCCTGGTTTTGATTTTGAAGTTGGAAAAAAGCTCTGTAGGTTTCTTGAGTTTGCTAGTTACTTCTGCAAATGAATATTACTAGTGATGGCAAATAATGAAGGTGACTGAAAAAAAAAAATTTGTTCCATGTGATTGTAATTCATCTAGGAGCTTTAAGATTTTTAAAATGACCCAATATTTGAACTTTGTCCTTGCTTTCAGGTGCCTCTGCAGTGTTCTGACTAATGTTCAATCATTGCTCTCTGGAGAGGGGGATCTTCATCTGCAGAATGCTACCTTCCAGGGGTGCTGGAAGTGGTGCTTCAGATCAAAAACTGATGAAATCATCAGTGTCATGATTATACCTTGTTGTACCATGGCACTGAGAAGAGTGTATCACACATTTCCGTCTTTGCAGGTTTCACACAAAACCTAAATTCAGGCGCTTGTGACATATTCTGTTCTTTATCATTTTTTCTGTCCACTTTCAAGTAATGCCTGGACAGACAATGCCTTCAAGGAACTTTACTATATAAGCATGACTTTTTTTTTTTCAGAGCATTTCCTAGCCAGCATCATACTATTCCTGTAAGGCACAGGGTAGCCCATAACAGAACTACCTTAACAGATTTCTAAAGAGCACCAACAATTGTGCTTCTAATCTTACACAGGCAGGAGTTTTATTGTCATATGCTTCTCTCTCCCTGCAGGTGGGGATGACTTGGGTGCTCACTTGGCAGTGGAGGTTAGTCCTGACTCACCCCTGTTGCCACCACTGGCTGCTCCTGTGACAAGGACTGCAGGTGTTGATGGCTGCTGAAACGAGATCTTGTTTCTAGTAGCAATTGTTTTTTTTAACCTCTGCCTTTCTTTACAACCTGTACTTTTATTATGCAGTTCCCCTGAAAAAAAAAAGTGATTGTGCTGGGTAATCTACCCTCTGACTAAAGGTTAAAAAGTAATGATTCCAAAAGGTGGATTTCCAAGATTTATGGAAGGCTACATTAGTGTTCTCTTATTTTTATAAGCAGAGCTTGCCATGGGGACCAAATCATGTGATATGCTGGCAAGTAAGAGCTTTGCAGCAAACTGTATTGACACAGTTATTTTTCCAAGCTGCAGCAATATTTGAGACTGAAACTGTGGAACAAGACAGCAAGAGTAAGGCAGGCTAGCAGGTACACTGATGTTGTACCACTTGGGAAGAAGTTTCATCTGTATCTGAGGCAATCAGTTGTAGATCAGTGAGGTTCCTGTAGTAAGTATGGAAGAATAAAAGCTATTTCACTGTCAGCAAAGTCTCAGGCCAAGTGGGACATGCTGACCTGCAGCAGGGGTTGAAAGAGAAAACTTGCAAACCAGTTTTGGGGACGGCCTGATTTATAGGCTTTCCCTGCCACTTCCATTCTTTTAAATGCTGGAAATCTTGCCTGTTGGATTAGGCTGAGATCAACTGGAGGCCCGTTAAACAAACCCATCTAAAATAAACACCATAATGACTTGCTGCAGTAGAATTAATGTAGGCAGTCCTGGACTTGCTCAGGCAGAAATCAGAATATATTGCTGATATTGGTCATTGCTGAAGCCAAAGCAGCTGAAGGCTATTTTTTTTTCTGCTAGACCATTGCAAAATAAATAGTGCATTAAGAGTTTCTGGAAAGGGCTACCTTGAGGAAATCTCCAAGGAAGAACACCCTCAAGCATTCCTTTTATAGCTTGCCTTATTTTTCTTTTTCTGTCTGCTTTGTGTATTTATTTTCTCAATCATCACATTGATGAATACATAAAGTTGTTGTTCCTAGTGGCTATGCAAATCACCCCTGCAAACTTGCCTCAACAGCCATTCCCATATTACCATGGTTACATCCTTATCACTGTTTAACCTTGCATTTGATTACTAAACAAATCCTATTCTAGAATAATTTCCCGTTTAGGAAAAAGCCCCGAACAAACACGTTTTATTTAGTTTTTCTAAGATCAAACAAGGTCACTATGGTCTTCTTAGAAAACTTTTCAGGGCTAATACTTGCATAGCAGTAACGCAATTCATTTACAGCAGGCAAAATTTTTGACCTGTGTTTTCCTCGTTCCCTTCTTCAAAGCTGAAGCATCCTGTGTAGGATTTATCATTTCAGGCTGCTATTGCTTTTCTGGATGTTCCTAAATTCAGAAAAGGCCATTAAAATCACTTGGCCCAGCTTTAGTAGAACACTGTGCCCAAGCTGGGAACACTTATAAGGCACCCAGTCTTCAGGGGTTTGCCCCGACTGCTGCCAGCCAGAGGTACTGGGCATGTTTTGTGCTCCACCAGTAAATGACCTGCCTCTTGTATGTTCAGTGCTGGTACAGGGACCTTCAGTCCACTTTTGCTGACCTGGATAACAGCACGGGTCCAGATCTATCATGCTGCCACCGATTTTCATCTATCTGGAAGTAAAGAGAAAAAAACTGTTGAGCTTTTGTTCAGGAGCTGTAAAACAATTCATTATTACTTCCCAGTCCCCCTTGGATGGCATCTGTTCTTGCAGAAGAGAAAAATCTTGCAGGTTTGGTCACCCTTTCTTGCAGAAAAGCAAACCTCAGCTGTTCCTACGGGCAGTGGAACAATGTGTTGTCTCCTGCCGCTGCCACGTGGGCTGCTGGGCCAGCTCCCTGCTCCCTGCCTGCAGAGCAACCAAAGCAAGTGCCCTGGGAACAGCTTTTTGGCACAGCTATGGTGCTGAGAAGGGTGCTGGTGTGGGCTGAGACCAGGGGAACTACCACATGGCCCCATCTGGAGGGAGCGTGAGGCCAGGCAGCAGAGGCAGAGATGGCCGAGCAGCACAGCGGCAATCAATCTGCCAACCAGCCCATCTTTTGTTGCAGTTTTGCTGCCAGTCTTGCTCCACCTCTGGGTTTGGTGCTTCACTAGTGTACCCTAGCAACACAGAGCAGCGTTACTGTTCCATGCTGAGACACATTTTAGCATGGGTCTGTTGATAGATGTGGTGGGGCAAGATCTTATAAAAGGCTGGACCTGTGCTGGCAGAGGAGCTGCAGAGCAAAAAAAACCACTGAATTTCAAAGCAGCAGATCAGAATTGTGAGCAGTGCGTGAGACATCACAGGAATTTATTGCTCTATTCCCCAGCCTGGTCCCAGCTGTGAGGCCAGGTCAGGCTGGAGCTGCTGCTTGCTCCTAGCACCTGCACCAAGCTGGCAAGAAGGGCTGCTTGGAAACAAAGAGTAATATAATAGGTGTTTTCCCAAAGAAATACATAGATCAGCTGCCTCTGCATATGAAATATCACAGGACAGTGAGGGTTTGCTACATGACAGGGCTGAATTTGTCACTGTGTGCAAGAAGATGCTGGGGAAGGGGCTAGTGGGGCTTTTTGGAAGGGGTGCAGAGGTGACACTTTTGGAGAAGTCATCTCCTTGGAAAAAGTTGTGGTGCTGATATCACCTTGCTGCCATGGTACAATTAAGAGCTATTAATTTTCCCTCAGTTTGTTGTGTAATTGCACTGCAGGGCCTTTTGAATGCTGCATTTAAATTAGTCTGCAATTGGGAATAATGAAGGCTAAAACCTTCTTACATGATTTTATGATCAAATTAGTTCCTTTGACCCAGAAAGCAGCTATGGTAACAAGTGCCACATCAGTAGCAAGACACTAGGTTCAAGATGTTGTTCAGTGCTAGCTTTAGAACAGTACCTCCATGCAAAGGGGCTTCACAATCAAAAGGTTCTGGCATTCTAGAGCAGAGTCTGGGCCTGGGTGTGAGGGGAAGGGCTGTGAACAGCGGGGAGCAAGGAAGCTCTGCTGAGGTGGTCCCACAAGATGAAAGCCATGGAGGCTGGGGGGATGTGGAGGGGCATGCTGTTTATCCCACCCTGTTCTTACTCATCGTGAATGTCTGTTCATAACTAATAGCTGTGAGGGCTTAGGCTAAGACAAGGTAGCACTCTTCTATTTTTACTCTTAATTTGTAGCTGGGAAGAGGGTAATTAAGGCTCTTCCTTAGCTGTAGGGACTTGGGGACTCTGCTTTTATCCCCTTAGGCTGTTGTTTCAAAGTTGCCATTAGCTTGAGGACCACAGCTAATTTTTACCCTGCCTGTCTAGCCTACAGCTGGCCTTGGATGTGCTGGCTGGTCTCTGGGAATTCAATTTGTCCCTGATCAGCATCAAGCAGGAGCTAGTAAGATATTTTTTTAATTTATTTTTAATCCTGATCAGAAGGTGTCTGCGTGCTACAGGGGGCTGCTATGGACAGTGCTGTGGTGTATCAACCTTGCCATGTCTTTCACTTGTCTGGCCAGGGACAGTCCTTCCCTCTGGTACAGAGCATGCCCTGGCATGGTGGATGCAGAAGGCTTTGAACTGCAAAGCACATAGCATCACTCTGGTCTTTGCTTTTTCAGGGTGGCTAAGTGGGTAGATGTTAAGAAAGTATGACCTGAGGATTCCCAGCTGCTCTGGGAAGTGGAACAGCACCAAGTGACACTGTGGCAGCCATGGTTGCTTTTTCTGACAGTGAACAAGTCTCTGGGAATGTCAGCTTGTTTATCTGCATCCTTGATGATGACTTTCTGCTACACAATCCTAGCACTCCAGGCTTTGTCACATGCAGCATGTTCCTGGGCTGCTCACACATGTCTGCCACCACCTGCACTGTCCTATTATTCCTAAGATCCAGGTCTGAATGATTTTCAAGCTTTCCCCTGGCTCTGCTCCAGTGAACTTGCAGACTTTGTCAGCTTCCTCTGCCTCACACTGCCTTGCCTGCATCTCCTTCTGCTCCTCTAGAGCCCTTTCCTCCGTGGCTGCAGCCATCTGCAGCATCTCTGGGTCTCTGTGCTTCATCAGCTCCCATCTGGAGCTCATGTCCGCACTTCCACATCTTGCTGATGTGTGGCCTCATCTGTGCTCCAGAAGGAGAGAGGGGCTGCACTTCCCCTGGGATCCTGCTCCAAAACCCCGGAAGGGTGTGTGTGAATTGCCTCTGGCAGGCACGGGTCTTCCAGTTGCGATGTTTGCCTGATCACTAGGGAAATGCAGAACATTGCAGAGAGGGTGAAGACCCCACAGCAGCTCTAAACCCACTGTGACCTTTCCTCCTCTCTCCCAGACTACATTACCGTGTCCTCACGTTTAGCTTGGGGGGTGCTGGGAGGGGGGAGGGAGGGTGTGTGTGTGTGTGTGTGTGCATGCATCCCTAAAACAAAGTCTCCTGGGCTGAAACCTGACACTGAGCAAGCTGTGTAAGCCAAAGTCCTTGGTTTGCTTTAGCTGATGGAACAGCCTTTCCCTGGCCTCCTTTATGTTAAACCTCCTCATCAGATTCAGGCATACCATACACCCAGGATCCGGCAGGGAAGATTACTGGTAGGAGACGTCAGCTCCTGCAGAGAGTGATTAGCAACTCAACATACAGCCATGGCTCCCGAGAGCCTTCAGGAAGCTGATTAAAGGCACTGGAGAGATTTATTTATGGCGAGAGATGAAAATCAGGACTTGCAGCTGCCAAGGAGAGGCACAGGTACGCACCCAGCCTGGCTGGGAGCAGGGAAGATCAGAGTGGTGGCAGTATCTGAGTGAATAGGCAGGGGATGGGAACATTTTTTAGACTGATTTATTTCTGGGGGGGGTCACCTCTAGCTCTAGGAGCTATATTGCTTGATTTAAAGAGCTGAAGAAAAACCATGGAGCATGGAAATGAGAATCACAGAATTGAGCTGAGTACGGGAGATGGCAGCAACAGCCAGGGAGTCATCGGCGGGGGAGGTGCTGTAAGGCCACAGAAGGGCTGGGCAAAGTCATGGAGGAGATGGGTTCCCCATTGCTCTCATCTGCAGCTCCATCACACTTGGCACAGGAGGACAAGACGCTGTTGTTTCTGTGGTGTTAGCAGCACGTGCAGAGGCGTGAGGCAGGTACCTCTTGCTGCTGCAGGGGATCAAAGCAAGACTTTGCTGCTCTGAGTCGCTGACCACTCAGCCCTGTGGCAGTCTCTGTGGCAGCAAAACATACAGAGAAAGGCTGACCTGTGACTATCCTGCCTCCTCCTCAGGGGTCTGGCACCCAGTACTCCTACTACTGGAGTGGGAAATACTCTCCTGGAGGGTAGGCACCACCCCAGAAGCAGTCAATGGTAAAGGGAAGCAGCAGGCTGCAATCAGACCACAGCCACTCATCCCTGCGGTAGGACTCCCCTAGGTCTGGGATGCTTCTTTGCCCACCAAACCGAAACGCTCTGTAGCCTTTCTCAGCAGCTCTCCCCTTTAAGCTGGGATCTCTTTGCCATCACCGTAACACTCAATACTGAACAATAAATTTTCCAGCTCTGTTAGGAAGAATGGAGCAGCCCAGCTCTCTCTGGTGAAGAACTTGATCTTCAGATGCCCCTCACGCAGGGGGAACCGGACCGCACGACACGACACGGCGGGCCGTGAGCTGCAGCTCCGCGCAGGTCGACTGCGGTGGAAAGGGCTCAACCTGCGTCGCGTGACCCGGGACGCCCGGCAGGGGGCGCCTCCATC
>JANHFX010023678.1:13070-53343 GCA_027560015.1 Chloroceryle amazona | reverse complement strand
CTGTTAGTTAGAAGTACTGAACTGAAAAGTAAAATCACTGAACAGAATTAGTTCTGTTTTCACCCAAACCAGGACAGTCATCAAGTATATTTTGAAGCCTTAGATTATGCTGAGGACTCAAAAACATAGCTAATATACTGTTCACTCTCTTGCAAATAATCATAAAGGGGGATAAGACATTCATGAATACCTCATAAATTTCAGGTATTCTGAGCACATTATGGAACTTCTGAGCAGTAGGAAAATTAGGAAGAGCAAACCACAGCTCACAGTTTAAAAAATGACAATGGCCTTTCTGACATGAGCCTTTCTGATATGTGTCAAGGAAGAAGAGGAGAAGTATATTTATTTTGATTCTTACCACTAAAACAAGGCTTAAATAATTCTTCCATGTCCTGGTCATATAAAACACTTAGAATGTAAGGTAGGTTTTATGTAGAACTGATTTAAACTAATTCACTATTTGACAAGGAAACACATTTAGGAAAACTGAATGTTGTTGTTTTACCTAATGATTCAGAAACTAGAATATTAGTACAGTGTATGAGTCTAGTATGGCTCTATTTTATCTCTCTGCACTCCGCACCTCTCACCAGTTACTGTCTCATGACATGCAGTCATCAAGTTATTTTTCTTCTTATGAGATCTCATACTGAGGGCTACGTGATCTTTTCTTTTTATAAAATACAATTTTTACCAAAAGCTTTCAAGAGCAGCTGTAAGCTCCACCTGAAGAACAGATATTTTTTTTATAGAAAGATTGTACCATTTCATCTGGATATTGTAAGAAACATGTTTATTTTGAATTTCAAATTACATACTGAATTTCAGTTATCTAAATCACAATGGAAACATCCAAAATATGTCCCCATTTTTCATTTGGAGTGAAACAGAACATTTACTTAATGCAAAGTCATTTGCCTATATTTCAGTGGGTGGACCAGCAGCAACTGTCCCCTAACTAAGTATTCACAAAACTCTGATTTTTTTTCACTTTTCTGTTTTTGAGATATGGCCATTTTGAAGAAGTGGCATTGGTTAGTCTGGCAAGTGAAAATTGTTTCTAAAATTTATGAGCAGAGAAGAACAGAGTAAATACAACATTGTATACAGTGATCTAAAGGTTACTTTTGTCTACCTCTCCCCTTTTGGTCCAAAATATCAAGACAAATTAACTGTCAGTATCACACGAGACTTCTACACAACCCTGTGGAGAGAGTGCTTGGAATGAAGGATATAAAACACAGAAACCTCACCTAGAATAAATCTGCTTAGCTTCACTGATTTCAGATTGGCTGAGCTAATTTGTAATAGGTGCAGTTCCACCCCAGAGATATAGCTGAAGGTAAACAGAAGTAAATACAGTCTCACTTGGAGCTCAGGCAATTTAAAGTTTATCTACTTATCTACTTCTCATCTATTCCAAGCAGATTTTCCTCACTTTTTTCACTACATATAGATATCACTTTCTCCTGAGTGCAAATGCTAAACTTTGTAGTATCAAACTTCCCATAAAGATTTATTAGAAAACAACAGGTAGATTGTGCAGAAACAGAATGAACCAAATGACTGATTTGGTTTATGAAAAGTTAAACCATAGATGAATCCTTTCAAAAGTTCCCACAGCCTTTTATCCAATTGGTATTGTGTGATATTCTACTATTGTTGTAATACGGTGGGGTAGTGCACCAAGGTACACTGCAGAATGGCTTCATGGTTATGACTGTGGATGTAGATATGTGGTCTGACCATTACATCTGTCATTAAGACTGCCTGAATTTGAATTACTCCAGTGTGGGCCCCTTCCATGGGGTGTGGTCCTTCAGGAATAGCCTGCTGCACTGTGGGTCCCTCACAGAGTCACAACTCCTGCCAGCAAACCTGTTCCAACATGGACTCCTCTCTTCATGGGTCCACAGGTCCCTGCCAGGAGCCTGTTTCAGCACTGTCAGGGTCTCAGCCTCTTTTGGGCATCCATTTGCTCCAGTGTGCAGTCCTCTATGGGCTGTAGATGGATATCTGCTCTATTGTGGATCTTCATGGGCTGCAGGGGGACAGTCTGACTCACTGTGGTCTTCACCATGGGCTGCAGGGAAATGTCTACTCTGGCACCTGGACCACCTCCACCTGGACCTCCTTCCTGGACACAGGGGAAACTTCTATCAGCTTCTCACAGAAGCCACCCCTGTAGACCCTTACTGCCAAAACCAAACCTAAACCACACCTTTATGGGAACTAGAATAAGAAGCAGATTAGATAAAGAAATGTTCCAGTTCCACCAACAATGGTTTTCTATCACATCAGAGAGGTGATTTTTTTTTGGTTTTGTTTTTTGCATAAGCAGACAGATGAAGCTGCTATGATTGGAATATAGATTTTTCTTCCTACACCGGCCAGCATAGTTTCAAACTGCAATAATATTTCAACTCTGATATCAGAGCCATAATCCTACCAAAGGTTGAAATGTAGCTTAAAAAGTCTCAGATATACTTTTTTTCCTTCTATAATGTCCCTCACTTCACCCTTCTTTTCTCTTATGATAGCTGGCAGAAAGATCAAGTCTGGAGTCCTGAAAAGCACTGAACCAGGCAAGTATTTCTCCTGTAATAACTGCCCAACATGTTTACAGTGAGTGCACAAAGCAATTGCCCGAGGTGATACTGATTAACACAGGATCATAAGCACAGGTAGCAAATTCACCAGAGTTAAACAAAGAACTTTCCATGGTTTTAGGTTGTTTGTTTTTTTTTTCTCTGAATTTCTCTCATTTCCACTGACAGTTGCAGAGTGCAAAGGAGTTTCCTACATAAGGCAAATTTAGTCCATTGACTAAGTGGCTTTGGCAATGCTAGTTGTATCCAAAGCTTTTCCAATGAAATCTGCTGGGCTCCAGTTTTATATGTTTGAACACATTCAAATAAAGTGTCCCCAGGTGTTATATTCTGTGAAGCAATGTGAGCATACAAGTTGTGATGAAAAATTGAAATTTGTTTCTTTATTAATGGTTTACAGGTGTTGTAAAGACAATGTTTGAAGATCAGCACATAAGTTATACAATGAACTTTTCAAACAAAATTGCAATACATTTCTATGACTGTCCAGGGGCCAGCTCCAATGTACTGACTTGCTTGGAAACCTTGTCCATCAGCTTGCAAAATCCACATCTGCAAGTTCTTTTGCAGTTTTCACATTTGCTGAGCTGCTTACAGATCTGGTTATGTGCCAACAGACTATCACTGCTTACTTGCAGTGGTCTTGGAAATGACATAGCATGTGGGTGTCTCTACTCATATGGGTAGTACCAGTGGAGCTATTTCCCTGAATAAAACAAACTAGTGCATTCTGCATCTGCAGAGTCAGAATCAAAGCCAGGCAGCTACATGGCACAACACACTTGGTGACAGGGTGCTTCTTGCTTTCTTAGTGAGAAAAAACCCTCCTTTTCTTTTTCATACAGTGTAATAGTGCTATGGCTTATAACCTATAAATCCTCTGAGTGTTTTCATCTTGGTACAGTTATCATCTTCTAGACAGAAGTCTCCTTTGTGTGGTAATAAGACTTTTCTCAAGTTCAGACCTGATGTGTTTAATTAAAAACAAACAGGTAATATTTCAGGAATTGATATATGGATGTGATAATGGTTTTCTGACACATATTGTTGTTGGTTAGGGCCTGGCGGCCGGAAGATATCGCGGTATGACAGGCAACACATATCTATGTTAAGATAAATAAATGCATATGAAGCTTAAAAAACTTTTTTTTTTTTTTTTAATAGGCATATTTGTTATTTATATCTTCAGCAGCAGGAGTAAAATATATGTGAGCAGATCTATTTTCTACTGACTGAACACACATGAAGTATTGTGGCACTTTATTTTTTTTGGAAACTGCTTTACTGGGTGTAATTTTTGAATGTAGTTATATTGTGAAAAGCCATTATCTAGCTAACATCTAAGAGATGTTCACTCAGGGCACCAGTATATATAAGGCTATTAAAGAAACTTTTAATAGCAACTTTTAATATCCCTGAGTTGCCAAGACTTTGAAAATGAATTATAAACTTCTTCCTTTCCTGAATTGCTTTATCCTATTGGTCATTCTTGTGTTGGATTGTACATTGAAAAAAAAAGGATCTATTTATTCTCCTGAGACTTTTTATATTTTTTATCTCTTCTTTAAGAAAACATCTGTCCATTAGCATACTAATAGCATCTCTGCTGGTACTTAATGGAACTTCTTTTATCTTTATGATCCTATCTGGTTTCAACCTACTTTTACAGAAAGAATGGGAAAAAGGAAAGTTAAAAATCCCAAAGGCTCTCCTCTCTGCTTTGCTGTTGGAAAAAAACTACATGGGTATATAGGTACAAGTGCCATACTTTGGTGACTCTCTTCTCATTCATGCATGACAAAAGGGCAAAAGACTCAGAGAGAAAATCTATGGATTGTGTGATGATAAGAACAGGTCTACAGCACCAGACTACATGTCTACCTAGCCACTATAATGTCTTCAAATGTGGCTAGATGTATAGCAAATTATATGAGGCACGTAGTGATACTTCTACCTAGCAAAACCCTTCGCCAAGTTACACAGGTATCTGAGGAAAAATGATGTGTTGACACAATTACAAAGGTGAAATTCACTTTTTCCTATTTGAATAAAAAAACAATGACAACAACAATGATAATATTTTACATAGAAGAGAAAAATTTAGGGTAACTCCAATATTTGTCTCCCTTTTCTGCTCACTTCTTTGGAAGAACAGAGCCTGTGGAAAGAAGAAATGATTAATGGATGTTTCTAGGTGAGGGGAGGTAGCTGATATTGATGTCAGTTTTTTCTTCAATATAAATCATGTGCTGGATATCTTGCAGCATCTGAAAAGGTGCTTGTGATGTAAGGCTGATCTGCTAAGATCTTACATGTTAGGTACCTAATCACACACAAAACAACCAGACAGTTGATTTCAGTAAAGTATTCATATATCACAGGAACTGTAGGCAGTCTGAGACAGGTGGAGATGTAGACTAAAAAGAAGGTGGATTACCAAGGACCAGACATTACAAAGCCTTCTTTCTCCTCATGATTTCAGTGGATATTATGAAATTAGGCTAGGATGCATCTGTGAGACATTTAAGGACCAAAGTTGAAAAATGCTGGGTTTAACATATGTGTTGCAGCAGCTGTAATCATCTACAAAGTAGATCATACACATGTACCTAACCATGTTCAAAATTTGGCAGAAAATCAGTGCCAAAATTCCAATAATAGGATCACATTGAAGGATAGAAGGATCTTCAGTGAAATCAGCAATGTTGAGTGTAGATTAATGTGCTAGAGGTGTCTCAAAAAGAAGGGACTTTTGTCTCCACATCCTCATTCTGTAGCCATGGAATAAGAGAAAATGTGGTCATCTGTGTCCACTAACATGACCTACCCCGAGGCAGTGTGTGAGCTTTCTTTACCCTTGTTCCAAGACAACTAAAACCTACTTATCTCATTACTCTTGCAGTAAGTGCAGCCCAAAGTAAATTAGAATTTGCACTACGTTGGTTTAAAAAAATATTAGTTTTTCTTTTCTGCTGCTGTAATCTTTTTAAGTCTTGTGTTTGGGCTTGTTGCTTCTTCATCGTGCAATCATGAAATGCTTTGTAATTCATTTGCTATAGCAGTGTTCTTCCACTTGCAACACTCTTTCATACCTGAAGAAAGCTCCTTATATTTTAATTTTTGTCTCTACTGGGCCAGCATTCCTAAGTCCTCAGAAGAATTTTGCTTTCAGTGTTTGCTTTGATGTATCAGCTCTGATCTACATGTTATCTCTTCTGTTGGCATCATGACTGTTAAGCCTTCTGAAATGTGGAATACAGTGTCTTTGTTTATTATAAGACTATGTTTTTAAATACGTCATATATTTCTGTCACCCTGATATTCTTTTCATGTAATGTCACTGTTGGATATAAATAAATGATAGTTGTGCCAGATGATAACACAGATGCTTTTGTAAGAGAAAGTTCAGGTGAATCCAAATAAAAGTCTGAAATTTCATTATTGATCAGTGTAAATGCTCAAGGTCTTCAGAAACCTGAAATATCTTTCAATATCATTATCAGGCTTTTATTAAATAACTCATGAATAAATGTTTCAACAGCTTGCTTCCAGGTAAGATCCTCTGAGATACACAGCCAACACTTTTAAATTATTGAGATATTACAATGCTACACCACTTCAAGCTGTGTTCTTCTCAATCACATATGTTTCAGTAAGTTCAGGTATCTTTGCCTGTATTTTTGGTGAAATATCTTCATTCAAAACATGTAAGCATGTAGTGTATTTAAATGAGTTTATGACAAAAAATTCAAGGACATCTCAAAAATCTTATAATGATGTTTATGGCCATGCTGGTGTAGCTGTGCATGCAGCTAGGAGTTTTCTTCTGAATTTTGTATATCAAGGAACAAGTGATTTGGAAGACACCACTAGACAGTGCCTGTAAGCAAATCTTTTTGTGCTGTTTTTCCTTAGTGTGCAAATAGCTGCTCACTCTTGGGAAGAAATTTTACTGTTGTTCGGTTTGGTTATGCAAACAAATTTACAACTGGCTGTTAAGGGGGCTGCAGCCCTTCATTTACCTGCCCTTTCTACAGCTCAGTTCAGTGAGGTGTGTGGTTCTGCTGGGTTGTCAGGTGCTGGTTTGATGCTCAGTACTCCCTGATTAAAATGGAAATGCTTATTCTGCCTTCGTGTTGTGCTGAAGTGCATTTCTTGACTAGAGGAAGCAATAGAAGAGTGCTTTGCTCTTCAACTTAAATTGACAAAGTACTTTCCAGCAACATCAGATCCAGCATTTTAACTAAATATCTGCTTTGGAAGTTATATGGCACATTTCCCAACCTTGGCATAGTCAGAAATCATAGTTGGCAGGAAATAAATTCTTCACATCTACTTCTGAGACGAAAATTCCATTGTAGCATGTAGCTGTACCCAGACAGATTCTGTCCAAACATGGCTACATGTCTGTGCCATATTTCTGTATACTATAAGCATCTGGGGAAATATATTGTAGGCATTTGTTATTGATTGAAATAAGTTTAATAAAAAATTGAATATGCGTCTTTGAGGATAATGCAAATGATTATGCTGTCTCACAGTCTTCAGTCCCTCAGTCATCAGAGGTGTTATTATCCAATTTTATTTCAACACCACCTGTGAGAAAGGTATTCTTTGTTTCCCATTCCCAAAGTGTTTTGCCTAACATACTAAAAATGAAAATTTAGATGTTCGTAGGCCTTTCTTGCATGTCATAAGAATGACAATGTTGATGTTATTAATACACTAACATAATGTCACCACTACTGACACAAACACCTAGTCAACAGAGCTGTGTTTTCAGGCTCTCTGAAATTTCAAGTAGGCTTCACTGTTAGTGTGTTGATATTTTTGGAAGATGTTATTTGAAAGTGTGATTTCAAAAGTATCTTCTATTTTAAAAACAAAGTTATGACAGAAGAAAGAATGTGAAAAAAAAAAAGGTTCCTCCAAATTCAGATAGTCCTTTATCAAATTAAAACACACATTTATATAAATGTGAAAAGTACTTTTTTATCTTTCTTCAGTGGCCTCTGGCACATGAACAATAATAATATGGCAGGTTAACTCTCTGTGCAGGCTAAAACTAAAAATATTTGGCAAAATGTTCTTGAATTTGTTAAAGTCAGTGGTTAGATTCCCTCTGGTACTAGAAGGAACAAGATCTGACCTGCAGAGTACTCCTGTGACATTATATACATAAAACATTCTCATCAGTGTGGAGCTGTAAGATTAGCTCTGCAGATGACAGTAACTGATTAGCTGCTTGTAATAGTAATGTTGGCATCTCACACTCTCAGATTGTCCACTATCAAAACCTGGCTCAAGTGGTTTTTTTTTTTTTGAAAAGACCAGGTCTTTCCCATTCTTCATGGCTTACATTAATTAAGCTCCTAGGGTTTGTTCAGTATCATCCTTCTGATTTCTTGTTTGTTGGCCATGGTTTTGAAAGCTATTGAAATGCTTTTCCAAGAGAATTGGAGTCAGTTAGTCACCTGTTTCTCTAAATAGGTGTTGTCCTTCCAGAACTACTGGGAGTTTAGTGCATTTTTTGTAATTACTTGTTCAAAGACCTCCTGCGGACCTAGTAGGTCTTCCCTACGCTTCATCTTCCCTAGTGAATCCACTAGGGTGGATTGTAGTGGATAGTAGTGGCAAACGATTTTACTTTCCATGGGCCCTTGAAGAAGACCAAACAAGACCAAACATAATTTTTTATTTAATGTCAGCAAGCTTTAAAAAAATTGATATCTAGCTGGTGTTAATTAAAAGCAGTTTTTAACATGTCTTCTGTCACTCTATTTATAGGACAAAGAATACAATTTCTATTGTCATCTCAGTTCTCCATCCACTGTCTTGATTTTAGCATAGGTCACATTTATGTAATGCCAATGTATACAGAGAAATTTATTATTCTAGTCAGCCATTTTATTTAAATCTTCTTATGAAGATGTAACAGATGAGACTGGATAAACTCTCCATGGTAACTGGAGAAGAATTTCAATAGGCTCTTCATTCAAAACTCTAAAGAAGTATTGTATATACTGCTCTTAAAATAACATTTACACCAATTTTAGAAAAGCAGTATTATATTTATGCAATTTATTGCTTAGTGTTGCTATGATGCAGATTTTTAATTGCTTTTGCAGATTCTACAAACAGCTCTACAGAATAACTTTAATGATCTCAGGGGTCCTGTGTTTCCATCATCATTGGAATTTGATCCAAAAGGGGAGACTCTCAAGCTTTAGCATGTCAAGCTCTCAGCATGTTTTGTCTATAAATTAAAAGGCACATTAAAATGAAGATTAGCATCACTATGATGTTCTTAGCAGATGGCAAAAGGTGCGACAATTGTCTTCCTCAATATTGTCCAGTTAACTAAAAGAGACAGATGTGAAGCCTGATCCTGTTGTCTGTCTTATATTTCACTGTCTTTTTCAGTTAAATATTTCAAGTCATAATAATCTTGCCTATTTGAACTGGATGATACCTTTTCATACTATTGGTGACAAAAATATTATTATAACAGTCTAGAAAGGCTTTATATGTGTGGTTTTGTTTGTTTGTTTTATAAAATGTTTTCAGTTTTGTATTTTATATTTTGAGAGAAACAAAAACGCTATCAAAATCTTACCTCAATAACTGTTAACATTTTTTTTTAATAATGGAGTTTATTTTAACCTTTGAAAACACTAAATATTAATAATAATATATTGTTTGTTACATGTGCAATACTTTTTGGTATCATTATGTTTTGTATATTGAAAGTGTATTGTAATTTTAAACAAAACTATAGTATTTTACATATTTGAAATTATATTTATGTATTTGAAATTAAACAGCAATGGAATCTGTGTCTGCCTAAAATTACACATTGTAACTCCACTGAGTAATCAATTTGCTTTCAATAAACTGATGAACAAAAATACCCTTTTACATGAGAAATAATTTTCATATGGAACAATAAGAATATGAAAACATGAGAACAAAGCTTGTTCTTGTACCACCAGCTGTTGTGGATACAGTCTATCTTTCTTTTTGTTTTTTTTGTATTATACCTAGCAAAAGAAATCTAAATCTCTGAATGAGTCTTCAAAGAGCTAACTCGGTACAAACCATTCATTATGCAGCAGAAAATAATAAAAAAAATCCACCCTAAGTTACTTAATTTGTTATGAGGCAAGAGATTTCCTTTATCAAAATAAGATCAGTGTCATTAGCTGTCAGTGAATACTTACAAGAATGTGTAGTTTTGAAGAGTTACATACTTTATGTAGTTTAAATCAATGGGTTTTGTCCTGTTTTAAAAAGGAAGGTAAGCTGTTGCTGCATGCACTTGAATTTTTTATTCAGAAAGTATGCTGTCTAGATTGTCATCGACTTTTAATAACACAGAGGTGGTTGTGAGGAGATTTAAAATTTTAAAATTTTCTAACCGATAGAATAGAAGATAGTCTTCACTGATATAATTCAGAAAAATAATAAGAAAATTCAGACTTGACACATATTTAATTCTGAGATTGTTCTTTACCACATATGTCTGATCATAATGTACTTCCTAGCTAGATCAATCACAGAAAAAATCTGTATATACAGATCACGTTTGCTTTAGCCTTTGGGGGGAAATAACTGCATAAAAAAAGAAAGAACTGGTTTAGATCATCCAGTGTTCCACTTTTCAGTAGTTAATTATGATGAAAAGGGAGCTCTCCTCTAAGCAGCCTATCAGGAAAGAAAAAAAAAAAGACGCTAATCTACTTCTGCAGATATATGTTATATAAGATGTTCCCTTTTTAGGTCTAAAAAGAATCAACGAAAATATATGATTGCATGTATTATATAATTTTATTTTTTAATTTTTTTATATATATACAGACAGTACATTGAAAGATTTTCAAAAGAACAGGGTTTTTTTCAGCATTCTTAACTATTCAGGAGAGGAATATGAGGTCTTAATATAACATTTGGGGTTTTTTTTAAAAAATCAGATTCTATGGATAATAAACTTTCCTCATCTCTAACTTTAAAAAAAACCCAAAAAACAAACAACAAACCAAACCAACCAAACAACCAGACAAACAAGAAACAAAAAAAAACAAAACAAACAAACCCACCACCCCTGAAACAAAAGAGCAAATCAACAGAAGCGGCATGTCACAGAGTGAAATATGCTTGATGACCACAGTGAGGAAAGTGCTCTTGTAATACTGATCTTCAGCTAAAAATGTCAGTCTGATATAAGAGGAACCCGAGTTCCAGATTTTTCCTTTGTAGAATTACAGAAACTGACAGACTGGATCAGACTCATGGCCAAATCTAGCAACCTTTCTCCAGCACTAGCCAATACTACATACAGTACTAGATCCTTCACAGAAAAGAACAAGTTATTTAAAAGTAGGAAGCTACAGAATAATGTTCTGAACAAGAAGAATTCTTCCAAAGAGATGAAAAGAAAACCAATGAGATACCCTATTCTCAGCAAGGAGGAGTTACAGGGGATTCTTAGGCCCCAGCCAACCAGACCAAGTTGTATCATACAAAGGTGAAAATATGCAACATGTGACTTTTGATGACTTTATAAATGTGGGCTGATGGAAACTGAGAACTAGTTAGAAACTACTTTCAAGTAGCTGGATGTATTTAATTGTAGATTCAATTTATTTCTGCTGAACTGAACCCCTCTGAGAAGCCAAAGTTCTGATTAAAACAGCAGATGTATAATATGTCAGGAGACAATTCTCAGTCATGTCCTTAATCACCTTGAGGTCTTTGGATAATTTTCCCATGTAGAGCATATTCTGATGAGAGTGAAACCTTTTGCTTTAGGTCCACTTCACTCCTTTCCAGACTATAAGCCAGAGTATACTGGTCCTTCAGGGATACTTAAAAAAATTTAGTTGCTGTCAAGCACCTCTGAAAATGAGTGCCTCACTCTTCAAATTCTTGGCAGACAGCCAATGTTTTTTTCCAATTTAGGTTCATCGTGCAAACATTACACAGATCACTTCTTAAAATAACTGGAATAAGATGGCATGTGTTATTGAATCAAAGAATCCAGGAAGTGCATAATTTGGTAAAAAACCAGTGCATAAATAACAAGTTATGAGCAGCAGGGTTTGGAACCTAAGTTTTTTCTTTAGTCCTTCTTCTGGCAGAATTTCCCTTGACTTCCATAGGAATTTGCTTTCATGAAAGACATCAATAATTGACCATAGAGCTGTCTTTGAATTAGAGAACAGTTTCACTGGATCAATCTGATGATAATTCTTTTATATGGGACATGGCAATTTCATATTTCAGTGCATATTTTCAAAATATGCACAGAAATATAAGGCATGTTCTGGTTACATGAACTTTTGAAAGGTGTCAACATTCCCTGCCGCTAAGCTTAAATTAGGAGTGAATGTATAGGAACAAATACCACTGCCTACATTTTACTGTGAAGCTCTGTTTGGCCCCTTTGGTGTTGACAGTGTGCCTTGGGTTATATTTTTGTAACACCTACCTCTTGGGCTTAGGAAGGCAATTGGGAAACACTGTCCTATCTAGATGTAACCTCACAAAGGAGAATGTTAAGTGCCCCTGTGGTTTCAAGTTTAAGTTTCTAAACATTGATTTTTTGATAGCACTGAAATCCTGCCTTTGGAAACATATTTAGATTTGTGCTTGGTTTAATGAATAACACATCGCATGCTTTCTGCCTCTTGGATATCCAACACTTACTGCACTGTATATTTAACTGAGCCATCTAAATCAAGATAAGGTGATACAGGAATAGGGAAACAGGAGGATTTTTCCAGTCCTAGACATCTATTTAGAAGATATATCAGATGGAGTGAAATGCCAGATTTCTAGAGTAATAATACAATCTGCCAGGAGTACACTGCATGGTCTCTACTTAGGTGAGGGAATGTGATCCTTTACCACCATCTGGTTTTCATTTTCTTTCAGCAACAGCACAAGAAGATTCTCAAAACATGAAAACATTGTCTCAGTGATCCTAGCTGATACTCACTTATCCAGAGCTGTGAAGAACAGTGGATTGAATCAATTCTGGAGAAGCTTGTATCTTCCCCTTGTCTCTAGAAGGAGTATGAGACATGCATTGATAATAATTTAGAGACTTAGTCTTAGGTCTAATTATTAGGGGATGGATGAAAGCTTTTATTTTTTATTATTTTTTTTTAGTACAGACCTGTTTATATCTAGCTTTTTATTTCAAAGAACTACCCACATCTTGTCTTGAAACAGATTTTCTTATATAACTTATCAGCAGGAAAAAATAATCTTCTGCATCACTCTCTGGACAAGGTTCTAATCTGTTACTTTGTAAGGTAACTGTGCCACAACAACCCACATAAAATATATGCCTTTTCATTCATCACTGAACTCTTTCCGTCACATGGCTTCAGCCCTAACTAAGAAGTCTAGTTATATCACAAAATATCCTCAAAAGCTACCAGCTTGCTTTAATTACAAATAAGGAAATGTAAGTCTTGTGTAAGTTTTGTATAAAGACAGCTCACTGTGGGATACCAAAGGAACGCACATGAAAGCAGTGCTTTGGGTCTCAGGAAACTATGGACTTTTGTTTCCGTATATGTAAACCAGACAGTTAGTTGTTCCAGATTCCTGGTGATAAACAAGCTGTAAATATTTAGATAGTTAGAGCTGACAGCTTTTTTTTTTTTTTTTCTCCCCAGTTTATTTAACAGAAATGAAGCCTACTTGACCAGCTCCACAAGTGGTAAACCTTGACATTCAGACTGTCACTTTACATCAGCTGAGAATCTGCCTTAATGCACTTTTCTAATGAAAAGCCATTGATCTCCATGAGCTTTGCAAGATACCAAATCATTGCAAAAAGTCAAAAAAGGCATCTAATTCTCCCTAGTAAAAGTAGTTACTCTACAGCTAACTATACACTGGAAGTGACATTATAAGCCCAAGTGTCCTTGGAATGTTTCTGTGCTTTTTAGAGGAAATGAAGAAGGTTCTCTAAGGTAAGATGAGGTCTAAGGCTAATGTGCCTGGTTGTAAATTTGGGCACGGGGATCATTTGTTCAGAGACAATAAGACAAATGGTGGTAAGAATTAGATGGTTTAAATGGTACTATAGGTGACAATAGAAGCAGTATCACTTGCAAAGTAGTACTCAGATTTTAGTTTATATTTTTTAATTGTTAATAACTTGTGGGTGAGTAGAGGAATGTTATTTGTGGTGTCCAAAGAGGATAATTTTTTTTTCCTCTATGATTTCAAATATTTCTTTTGGCAAAAAAAACAACAAACACATGAAAACAAAACAAATACCTCCTCCTTACCTCCTTCTTACATTAAAAGTAAAGTGCTATGAAACTTGTCAATATTTTATACTCTTTCTATATGAGTATGATTTATGCAAATAAGTATTTTCCAACTTCAGATATGTGCTAACCTATAAGCTTTTGTACGGGGCTGAAAATGCCTAAAATGTCATTCATTCCAGTTCCTTCAGGAGTATGAGGAACACTCCCCCCCCATTGTAGGAAATTAATTTCATGTAGCTTTTAATACCACGAGAACCTGAACACACAGAGAAATCCATGTCAGAGGTGGCAGGTCAGAACTTGTTTGGGAAGTCAGGTGGCTTGCGAGAGTTGTCAAAAGTTCTTGCTCTTTTCAGTTACAGATCAGAAATTATTAATAGGTTACATAGAAATGTTGCCATTAATTTGCACGTGGTCTGTAGATCTGAGAAAAGTAGGAAATGGGGAGCTAGTTTGAAAAGTAGTAGGGATAAGGAAACACAGTGTCCATGTATATACCTCTTTGTCAAAGATTTCTAGAGTGAGCAGAACTTGCTTCTGAGTCACTGGACCTGTAAGTAGATGTAACTGCTACTTACCTGCTCAATTCTCCTAGCTTTACTCTTTATGTTTTCTTGGTGTCTGCTTTATCTAGGCCAGCCAGGAGCTATCTAAGGCAGCAGTGCCTGTTTTGTTACTTTATCTGCATTATTCATAGCATCAGATAGTCACTGATTCTCAGTGATGCTCTTGCCTGCTACTGCACCACAAATAGTTATAATATTCATACTAACACTACTTCTACTAGTCAGCTGGGAGTCTATTTCTGCATTCCACAGACTCCATTTCCCTAGTCTGAAAAAAATATTTCACAAAGGCGGATAAGTGTTACTATATCTGAGCTATGGCTTCAACCATCATTTATCTTTACTTACCTCTCCCTGTCTCTCCCTTCTATTCACTTTTTTACCATGTTAAGGAGTCGTGTTCATGTCCTTGTGCCCCAGCTCTGACCCTCTCACATGTCCCTTAATGCTTGATTTCCATACTGACAACCTTTACAATTCTTGCTGCTATTTTTTCCCCTGAATCATTTGTCTAAACATCCCTCTATCAAATATCCCCATTACTCCCATCATTTCTGTACATGTCTTGGTCTCTCTCCTTTCCCTACCTTATCACCTTTAAGAGTAATCTGTGACTGTTGCATTTATTTTGCCCTGTATTTAAATTATTATCGTCCTGATAGAAGTTAATCCCACAGCAGAATCAAGAATGCAGTAGAGTGCACGTCCCACCACAAGTGACATGTATCAGTGAGTTAAAGAAGCTCCATAGAGAGCTAACCCTCGACTAACCCATTTCCTCCCAGAAGGATAATGACAGCAAGAATTGATCACAGCAGGTTCCTGCTATGAGAATACTCAGTCAGAAGCACTTTTGCCATAGATACAGCTTCTGCACAGGTTCACTGTGGTAACCCCACACTTTGTTCATAGAATTTGCTTGGTTTGGGCAGGTGAGGCTCAGACTGCCTTTTTTGACTGTCCTCTTGCTCTCAATGCATAACTTAGCATGTGCTTTAGACCAGGATCCTAGATAAATCTGAGAAGAAGATGCTATTAATGTAATTATAAAGTCTGAAATCCCATCTTATTTTAATGTTGTGCATCACCTGTAGCATTCTACCAATTGAAAAAATGGTAACTCCCCCAGAATGTTTATCAACACTCCCATTCTACAAATTATGTCATGACAGAGATCCTCAGAAACCATGAACACTTTTTCCTTTGGGGATCCCTTCTTCCGGCTCCATGCAGTGTTTAGAGGTCAACAGCTGCCTACTGACAAGCAGTAACTGATTTCCTGCAGCCTCTATGTCACACACAGTGAATTGGGTCTTAGAAGCAAAGACTGGCTCTTCCTAGTGGCCTTGAAAAAGCCGACAGCATGACAAAAGAAATTATTTGGCTACTGGAGGCATAATAGTGTGTAGAATATGCATCTACATATGTTGAATCTTTCTTGTTAATGACATTAGAAACATTTCAACTTGGAAAGAGTATAGAAGGCTGACACAGGGTGAACTCATGCAGTTAATCTTTGTCAGCATTTCTAGAGGACAATGTAAGAACAGTGGGGAAAAAACCTAGCATCTACAGATCACCAAATGGAGAATAGTCTTCAGGAAACATTTAAAATGAAGGACAGTTAAAATTTATGACCTAGGCATTCAGGATCAGGCTTTTCTGATCTTACCGGTCAGAACAAAGTCAGCTGTAAAGTGATACCACAAAATCATTGGTAATGAGGGAGATGCAAACAACAGAAAACAAAGTTTCAAATGGAGCTCAAGATAAATAGAAATGGAGCTCAAGATAAATAGAAAAATTAATTTATGATATAGGTGTTTAGAGTTTTTTGATTTTCTTTGGTTGGGAAAAAGGAAATATAATCTTCAGAAGTGATGTATTGAACCGGCTGTAAATGAAAAAAAAAAAAAGAACAGCAAAACTGACAAAAAATAGCGTTTTAAAGCTTCCTAGACACATTTTATTGCCTTTTCATAAAAATAAACCATGTCTTATTCTCTCTCTTCCTTTTTTTTTTTTTTATTTTTTTTTTAATGGCCTCATGGGAATCTGAAATCTGAAACAAGAGTATTCTTTACTGTGAAGTGTTGGGGAAAAATAATTAAAAGCTTGTGAAGAATTTATGGATGCCACACGCCAGCATAACTTATCTAACATTATATTGATGTAATTGTTCGTTATACAGTATTCCAGAAAGTTTTTAACAAGTTTTTAAGAAGGAATAACTTCCATACTCTTATATATATTGACAAGATTGCCATGTAGTCATGTCTAATGCCTGAAAAATGGAATACAAAATGAAAGTTTCATAGGGTGATCAGGTGAAGAAAAGACACACTTAAAAGTGAAATCATTAAATCATTAACGCTGAAATCGTTAAAGGCCAGAGAAGAGCTGCTCTGATTTGTATTAACTCATGTTCCAGCCCTTAGATTTTAGTGCTGTTTTGGAAAAGTCTGCAAAATTTGGATGATAAAGTGTGTGATTCTTGCTCTTAACCTTGCAAATATGTATTTATAAAAGGCTCATCTCCACATGCATGAAGGAGTACAGAGGAACAAAGGCAGGTAGGGACTTCCACTAACAACTTCAGAGACATGGTCCTGGCTGTCCCAGAGGACACAGCCCCATGGGCTGGGGTGACACCCAGCACTCTAGGTCGATGGGAGAGCACCTTGCAGACTTGGAGGGATCACCTCCAATGATGGAGGTCACACAACTCCTCTGGGCAACCTAACTGCCCTCAGAGTGAAAAGCTTTTTCTTTTATCCAGCCTGAACTTCTCTCAATTCCACTTATGCTTATTCTTTCACATCCTCCCTCTATACACCATGGTGAAGAGCCTGAATCTCTCTCCTTCATATCCCTCACACAGGTATTGGGGGGCCACTGTCAGGTGCCTCCTGGCTCAATATCACCAAATCCCTATCCTCACAAATGCTCCAGTCCCACCCCCCACAGTCTTGTTGGTTTTAATCATCTTTTTTACTACTGCAGTCTCAAAGCTGGATGCAGTATCTCACTGTGGTCTAAGAAGTGCTGAGTAAAGGGGGATGATGACTTCACTCATATCTCCTGGCTCTGTTCCTGCTGCTACAGCCCTGTATGCTGTTGGCCACCATCACTTCCAGGGCACAGATTAACCTTCTGACCTCCAGGACTTCCAGGTCCTTTTATATATTTTCCATATTAGTAGGCTGAGAAAAATAAAATATAAACTTATTTCCAAGTATACTTTACTGGACATAAAACCTTGACCTAGATTAGTTTTAGAACTATTATCTTCTTGAATTTTTACTTTTCTCTCTTTGCAAATATAGATTAGTAAGATCTGGGGGTTTACATGGCCTTTTGGTCTCATCTTGTACTACATAGTGAATTGCTCAAGATTAACTGACAGCAATAATAAGGGCAATAATATAAATAATCTCTACCTCCAGGCTAAGAAGTTCCATCCCTTTTTCTCCTTGGTTTCAGATCAGAATTTGTTATACAACTTTGAGAAGATGATGTCTCTAGAATTCTTCTGTTGATGAAATTATTTGATGGCAATATTACAGACAGTGAAAATATTTCCACTGTTAATGTAATTTTCTTTATATTTTATTTTAATCAACACAATGATTGAAGAAAATGAATTATTCTGTTTTGGGTGCTAGTCCTAACCATGTCAAGGGTGTTTATAAGAACAATGTTTTATTTTCTGGATCAGTCCTTAGATATCTCCAGTATAAACCCAGAAAGAAGCAACTGTACCTCAGAAGAAAAGATGTGAAAAATAAAGCAGGCTATAGTGTCCTGCTGCTGTGTTTCCTTAGGGAATGAGAAAGGGGAAATCATATTGCTAAACTCTAAAGATCACATCAGTTCACTCCAGAAGCTAGGTTAATTTGCTTTTTCCCAAATGCTTTCAGCTTTTAATCACTTGCAGTGCTTATTTCTATTAACAGAGATCCTTCTTAGCAGAATTTTTGCATTTAAGATGCTTCTTTTCAATATCTTGTTTGGGGTTTTTTGTTTGGTTTTTTTTTTTGTGCAATGGTTTCAAAACCAGTTCTAGCTAACTGATAGAAGAATAGGATATTTTGTTTTCCAGAGAGAAGTAAGATTAAAACAAAAACTTCAGCATGCAAAACTCTGTCAGTGACAACTAATTAATCTAAAATATAGTGTATATTCTGGGTGAAATGAAAAGACCATTTAATTCAGGAAAAAGTAATCTATGATTGTTATGACTGCTTGGTATCTGTGAGAAAACTCAGGGCCCACCTAATAATGGCCTCATAATTTTATACTATTTTTGAAAAATATTCTGGTTTTTTGAAAGAACCAAACAATTAAGGCTTAGGTTTACCTCTGCTTCATGCGTTACTTTTGTTGCACCTACTTATTTAATATCCATATTTACATGGAAAATGACTTAGAAATCCAGGTTAATTAGATAACTGTATTAAGATATGCAAGGAATTTGGATTTAGTTTTCTGTTATTCCTTTCATTCTTCCTGGGACATTACTGGAAATGTAAAATTCTACGAGCGGCTGATGTAGCAATAAATACTGTTTTTTGAATTTTAACAGGGATGTCCATCAATTCTTTGCCTGCAATTGTCTGTTGAGACGTTTCTAACACACTTCTGCAAATTACAAGTCTGCAAGCGAGAATGTGAGATATGAATTTATGCAAATGGTATTTTAAACCTACTACCAAACAAACACTGTATGAGAATCAAAAAA
Source organism: Chloroceryle amazona (assembly GCA_027560015.1). Lineage (NCBI taxonomy): Eukaryota > Metazoa > Chordata > Aves > Coraciiformes > Cerylidae > Chloroceryle > Chloroceryle amazona. Next base: position 34,133 of record JANHFX010023678.1, on the reverse strand, counting down.
GGTTGATGATTCTCCTGTAAATCCTATGGGAAAATGTAGGCATCCGTTGTTAGGTGTTTATTCAGCTTGTAAGAACAGAAACTGGTAGAATGGCTTCGCAATCAATGGACAAAAAAAAATGAGCACTTGAAGAATGTATTTTCACTTGCCCAAACAGAAATGTGTAAAATTGTTCAAAAAACCCTGTTTTTTAAAACAGCATTTTAATTCACCTCCCCTCCTGGAAGATCCCAGGCTGACTGTCTCAAAAGTAGATAACTGCATTACCAGTTGCTAAAGTTACTGAGATAGATGTCCCTGAAGAAACCTGATTTTGAGGGTCAAGTTGCTAGTTCAATAACACAAGTACTTGTCTTGAATTTGGAAACTGTTTAATTCCCTGCTGTCTGAATGGGACTTTCCTGTACGATGCAGAGCGAATCATTTTGAGAGACTATAAAGCATTCTGACATGATGACTAAGAACCCTCCAAATGATTATACATTTTAGGTTAAGAAAACGTTGGACAAACATCACATTTACTAGGTAATAATTCAGAAACAGGGGTTTTTTTCCCGAGCTTAAAAAGCCACTTTTGTATAAAACTTATTAGAAGCTGTAGTTGTTTCCTCAATACGAAACACTGCTGAACAAAACTTGGCTTTACTGAAATTTCATGCAATGTTCCTTAATAGGAACATTTTGATTACCATTCACTGTACTTCCTGCAAGTAGAAACACCATTTCTGTATGTTTCAAACCCCTAATGTTAGCCTATGAATAGAATATTTCTTAGTTATAAAAAAAGTCATATCTTTAAACAGAGGAAAATTTTGATTATTCAAGATAGTCAGATCACATGCAATTTTTATCATATAATCTGCAAGACTGTGCTTCCTCTGATGAAGGACACTCTAACACTTAATGAAGGACATTCTTCACGTCAAAAGTTTGGAGAAGCTATTTAATAAACCTAATGATACTCCTAATAGATGATGGGATGCCCTCAGAAAGGTAGTCAGACAGCATTTGATTTCCCTGACTGCTAATAATTTTTTGAAAATATCATAGTCTAGTTAGTGATGCCATACTGATAGATGTATCTTCTTTAGGTAAGATTCATAAAAGCCCTAGATCCTCAAGGATTTATAAGAAATTAAATTGTGCTATGGGTAAATTAAATACTCTCTGGAAAATAAAATCTCTCAGATGACATAGTGAAAATAATCCAATTATGAAACTCAGAAGGAATTACTTGCTTTTTCAAATTAAAAAACAAGAAATAAAAATCACAATTTCAGACTTAATTTAATGAAATATATATATGAAATAAGAAATTGAAAAGATCTTGATACTCATCTGAGGATTGTGTGTCATAGCTTTTGTGTTTCAAGTAAAAGCAAAGGCCTAAGGAAGAAGTTTTAAACAAATACATAAAGTAGGCTCTTATGCCAGTTAGATAATTTTGTATTTTTGAGACTGTTTCTAAATGTATTTTACTACTGCCTGAAGACAAACTTACCTATTGCCTTCTTCAAATATAGAAAATTCTAGCTTTAGTGCTGCTTTGATTTTCAAATTTGGTCATAGGTCCTACGGGAATAGAAGATTTGGCTGAATGGAGAGCTAGAAGTGCTGAGATGTCCAGCTAGAAGGGTTTTCCTCTACTTTGTTGTTTAGAGATAGAAAAAAAAGACCGATTTTCACTTTTAGTTTTCATATTAAATTTTGACTCTGTCTGATATCTTCAATAAGGTAATAATACTTTACCCATTACTGAGCACCCATGGTGACTCCAAGAAGTTTTCATTTGGGTTATAATAATGCCTTTGTATTAAAGACTAGATATTAGATAGCAAAACTTTGTTTCGGTCTGTCACCTTACATTTCCTGTACAAATGGTATCTGAGACTCTTGTTTTGCAGCTATTTGGTTTCTTTCTTGTATTGTAAGCATCATTTAAATAAACCAAACCAATCCAGAAAAAAAAAGCCACCCTGGTAACACTAGAAAAGCTCTTAATCTTCTCTACTGTATTAAACAATGAATGCCATAGCAGAAGTAAAATGGGGAAGGAGTTATGAGGTAAATGTATTTAGAGATATTGAATACCAGCAGATTCTTCCAGATGACCCGGGTCTTATTCTTAGAGTCCCTCCTGCTGTACTGAAAGATAAGAGGGAAGTCACTGTATCTTCTTTAACACAGTCTGTCTTGTTCATTTAAAATTTAGCCTTCCCTTCTCTTGTTAGAAGTTTGTGCAACATCCTTCAGAACAGGACTTCTCTAAGAAAATTATCTGTGAATTTGAACTTTTTACATTTATTTGAAGGTGCATATTCTAAAATAAAATATTTAAAAACACATATATAATTCATATGTTTTTTATATATATATATGGAGAAGGGAGGTGTGTTTTATGAGACTTGGTAAGATACAAAAGCTACCAGTCATACTTACCTTTTTGCTGTTTGTGGGAGATTGATCCTGGCTTGACACCAGGTACCCATCAAAGCTGTTCTATCACTCCCCTTCTCAGCTGGACAGGGGAGAGAAAATATAATGAAAAGTTAGTGGGTTGAGGTAACTCAGCTTCTAGCAGCTTCTCACAGAAGCAATCCCTGCTGTTCCCTTACTACTGAAACTTTGCCATGCAAACCCAATGGACTGTTTAGTATGGTGCCTTAAAATTACAATTTTACCTTGCCTGGACAGCCTTCCTGTTCAGCCCTTCTTTAGGATTAGGGATGTGTCATCTCCATTAACTTTCATTGTTCATGTTTTGAGTGCTTTCCTCATGCATGTATGTCATGCTGGAAGCCTAGGTAAGCAAGTTATTTCTTTGACTTTACAGCTCACTTCTTAAGAGCATCTCCAAAGGTCCCCTGAAGGGGTTATGAACAAAAATGGATTTCTACTATGCTTGGGAAAAAAAATGTCAGAAAATACCACAATACCTTTTCCTGCAAGATATTTAAAGAAGATTGGGGTGATGGTGTGCTGTAGGAAGATAAATAGATAAACAGGAAAATGTCTACATACTAAGAAAAAACTATCTACCAGATGTCAGCTTGGACTAATCTTGGTGACTTGCAGCATGTGATTTACATTATGGGTGTGACAAATAGATCTGACAATCTTTGTTGCTGAACTAAAAAACTGTAATAAATTTCCACCTCTGTTATATGAAACAATGTTTATTTCCTGATTGACTGAGTTCACTAAATCATACTAAGTCACATAACTGAAAGGGGGCACAGTATTGAATTTGTGGCTGATATGCTAGCTATTGTAAGAAGATAATTGCTTCTAAATAAAATTCACTCAATTTAAATTTCCTTTTAGTGGAAGGTACTTCATGTAAGACATCTATGTCCATATAAAACATCACACTTGTTCTCTCTGAAACTGTCAGCACTCTTCAGTAAACTTTTGAATTTCTTACTTTTTTGGTGCTATTAAAGAATTGAGTTTAAAATGCGATAAATTAATCAAAAGTATGAACTGCCAAATCATGAATGCATGGACATGTTTCCTTTAACATTACATTCATTGTTGAAATGAATTGTCCCATATTCCAGTTCAGTAACATTTGGACCCCACCAGAACTCTGTGAGTTGATGAAAGTCATTATACGCTAAATTAGGCATCTACTATGGTATCTGTCTGTGAAGGAGTCTCCAGTGCTTGTAAATGGACTGTAAATTATTTTCCTGATGGACAAACTGTATGCATAGAGAAAGAAAATAATATTTTTTTTTCTTTTGGTTTTCATTAAAGTTAGTTATTTTATACTCCTAGGTATTATTTTTCTCCAGTTTAGAATTATTTTTGATTTTAATAGTTTCTTTCATGTTAAACATCGCTTGGAATGCTTATGGTGGTTTTTTTTTTTCCAAATTCAGAGATTTCATAGGAAAAATGATATTTTGGATTAGCAGGAAGGTAGTGAAAGCATATTGTTTAATGAGTTCTTGGAGTTATTAGGCAATTCTGAAATAAATAAGAAGATGAAAACATACATTGCATTTCCTAGTTTATGTACATTGGCAAAGTAGTCTTTGTGCAGTCCCTTCTTTATTCAGCTCACTCTTAAAAATGACAACTCTAGCTAGATGTTCTACGCTTTCTTGCAAATTGGTTATTCCTAATTTTTGAGATTTTTTTTTTTAGTCATGGATTATTAACACCGGAATATCAACACTAGCTTCCTACTTAATGTGGAAAATAATTATTTCCAACTTCTGAAATGAAATTAAAACCATTTAACAGACAAAATAATTCTGCAAATTTGAATTCAGATTCTTAGTGGAATCTTACAAGATTTCAAATTATTGTTTTGGAGAGTGAGAGGAGCCACTTTGGGAAAATAATACATAGTTTTCTTCTGCTTACTAAAAAATTGCTTATTAAGAATCTTTTTTTCACAAGAACTCATGAACCTCATAAAACTTGGGCATGTTCTTCTGTGATTGTAGAATTATCACAATTCTGGTGACCAAAAGCATCTTTAAAGATTGGTGTCTCACATGAGAACTTGGAAATCCTTGAAAGAAAATCTTTTTTTTAAATGGATGTTGTTGTTTGAACATGAACACTTCGTTGTGTATTCCCATCCAGAGGAACATTTTAGCTCTCACTCCTTTCTCAAATATCTCACTTTATCATGTATAAAAGCATCATGCTGTGTTCCATCAAGTTCCTTGAAAAGCTCAGTGTGGAAATAACATTATCTTGCAGATGAGTTCAGCTTGCTGAGTAAGGACAGCCAACATGGGAAACAGATGTGGTAACTTGGAGCAGAATGATCCCTGGTGTATAATGAAGTGATAAAATGTGGAACACATTATGATATTGGATATAAAATATGATACTTTTTTTTTTTTTTCCTGAGGCAATGAAGTTGCTCCCATGGCTGACTAAGTGACAAGATTTTTCTAACATCACTAGACATTAAAACACTGGCAACTGCATAATAAATATCCTCTCCAAACATTTGTTCTACTGGAATGAACCCTTGCAACTTTTCAACAACTGCTGAATAATGGCACATAAAATTGCAAACTGTGCTTAGTAAGTTACTTCAGAAACAAACCTAAGAAAAACTGTCTGCTGTGGAGAGAAATGTCTGTATACATGTGTCTGTACTACATTCTTGAATAGTCCCCATAGTTGTGACTGTTTGTCAGAACATCAAGAGTGACACTTCAAAATTTCTGTGATTGTAAATTGCATCTAAATGAAATTTTTGCTGTTTCAGTAATGTATTCTTCAGTGTTTCAAAAGTGACATATTTTTCCTAGCTAACATGACGCAAATACAATTTAAAAGTTCTTACTTGAGCAGCCCTCAAAAATGATGCAAGCATTCTTGTCCAGAAATGTATCAAGGTTTCAATGGTTCCATCTTCCTCCTTTCTGATGTGCCATTTACTGTTTTATTATAGATGCCATATTTCTCAGTATACTTATGCTTCAGACTTTTATACCTTGATAATGCTAGTATTTCTGAACAGATTAAGCATTTTGCTTTAACTTGAGGACTGTTGAACACTTGTGAATGAACTGGTGGGTTTTGTGTGTCAGCTCTATGCTTTTTATTATCACTCCAATGAACAAGTGAACCTTGCAGACACATGTCTAAGAGAACTCAGGTGCAGTCAAGCACATACACAATGCAAATTCATTGTGCTCTTCAAGCTCAGAAACCTGCATGATTCCCCTTGGACTCTATGCATTATCAATGATGTATTGACAGCTGTGGTTTGTATTACATTGTCACAGAGGGCCCTCAGGAATAACTAGGTCCTGTAAGCAAGAGGTGACTGCAAAACCCAGTTGCAGTCCTGAGACAGAGTCGTCTGCCACTTACATCCTTAGGAATATAAACCAAAAATAATCCCTTCAGTAGCAAATATCACTTTAAAGTAATCCTTTGAAACTGATAAAAGTAGTGTCCATAAACATGACTTAACCACATGTAATATATGTTAATTAAATTGCATGCACCTTTCACATTGTATGTATTTTCATCGATGCTTACAAATCTGATTTCAGTATCAGAGTACCCTTTTTGAGGTGCGTATCATCAGAACCTTGCTACATTTTCTTATTATTACTTATATTACAACAGCATGTGTTGTCAGAAGGTAGGTCAGAACCTGATTGTAACATATGCTTGTGAAACTAACAAAGTGGAATTTCACGTTTTAAAGTAAAACATGCTACATCTATTGCATGTCCCACAAAGGATCTTAGCTGACAAATCTTAATTTGACTGTGAGCAAACTAATTGTCTATTATTTTAGCTTGGGGCTGTTTTGCTTTAAAAATCAAATAACGATTTGGAAGAAATACAGCAAGTCATTTTCTCTGAGAACATGAAGTTCCCACTGACAGTGGCTATTAAAAAGATTTAATGAAATCACCAGGACTTGTTTGAAGCTGGTCTAGGTACATATTTATACTCAATCTGCACATCAATATTAATTTTTTAACACAGATGGGGTTTTTATTGGTACCCAAGGAAAGAAGTAGAAAAGCAGATTACTGGAATTTCAAATTATAAGCAGAGCACAAAGATGATGGAAGCATGTGTGAAATTAGACCTATGGAACAACAGGAAAATGAAAATGCAGTAAATAAATATGTAAATTAAAGGGGCTGCTGGACACTAATTGTAACCAGTTTACCTTCCACCTAAGCAAAAATATATTACAGTGAAACCCGTCTCCTTTGCCATGTTAAAGGTCTGCCAGTCTAATAAAATAAAAATAAAAAGGAAAAATAATAATACCACATCCTTTCCAAAACAAGTTGCAGACTTGCGAGGGGGGGCGGGAAATCATGGAAGTGTAACTAAATAAGAATTGTTGTCTTGTATTCACATGGAATTTTATAGAAAAATAAGATTAATTGATACAAAAGCAATTTCCAAAAGTTTTTATCGTAAATATATCCTCTCAGTAGTAGGCAAACCGAAATACTCAAGAAGTTTGTAAACTACTCATGAAGGACAGACATAGCACAAACTCACCCTCACATATATCACCTACTCAGCTCAAGATGTCTGCTATAAAGGCCATGTGTAAGTAAATACACAAAGCTCACAGTTGCATGATTGTGTCTATTAATACAAAAGCCTAAGCTACCACTACCAGTAGCCAAAAATGCCTGTGTTGGTGCTGTGATTTAACCCCAGCCAGCAACTAAGTCCCCCACAGCCACTTGCTCATTTCCCCCAGGTTGTGGTGGGGGAGAGAACTGGAAGTGTAAAATTGAGAAAACTCATGACCTGAGAAAAAGACACTTTGATAGGTATAGTAAAAGCCACATGCACAAGCAAACCAAAACAAGGAATTCTTTCACCACTTCCCATTAGCAGCAGCTGTTCAGCTATCCACAGGAAAGGTGGGGTCCATCATGTGTAACAGTGACTTGGGAAGCCAAATGTTATCACTATGAATGTCCCCCTTTCCCTCTTTCCCCAGCTTTATACAGTGAACATGATGTCATATGGTCTGGAATAACCCTTTGGTCAGTTGAGGTCAGCTGTCCCAGCTGTGTCCCCTCCCAGTTTCTTGTGCACCCCCAGACTGCTCACCGGTGGGATGGTGTAAGGAGCAGAAAAGGCCTTGACTGTGTAAGCACTGCTCAGCAGTAGTGTAAACATCCCTGAATTATTGACATGTTTGCAGCAGAAAACCAAAACATAGACCCAGAGGAGATATTATAAAGAAAATTAACTCTATCCCAACTAAAACCAGCACAGCAGGAAAATTATGAGGCAGCAGGTATTATTTTACTTTAGTGGGAACATTTGAAAAAGCTACAGGTTACAACTACTGACAAAAGGTTAGCTAAAATAGGGTAAGAGAAAAAGGAAAACAGGAGAAGGAGCTGTAAATAAAAGTCACGTAGAAAGAAGACTATGGTAGCAGGTTGTCTGCAGCAGCTGAATAATCCTGGCCTTATATCTGTGATGGTAGAGTCCTAGAGAAACATGTTGATAGGCACAGTGAAAATATGTGGCTCTTGCTTTCTTTACCTTTCCCATTTTTCCCACTCCTCTAATCATGTACAACTGATTTGACAAATTGTGTCCTTGTTTTTAATAAGATCAGTGGAGTAAAGCTCTGTTGAGAATGTTCTGCTTTGGGTTCGTTGTGTCAGTGAGACCTGAGAGTCAGCTGTACAATGAAAACCTCAGCTATTTGAGATACAACTCTCAATGTCTTCTCTCAAGAGGGTTCTCTAATTAATATTGTCTTTAAAAACAAATTACTTTCAAGGATTTAATTAACACAAACTACTGACATTTTTAGGTTTAAACTGAACCAGTTTAATCAGTAAATACTTTCATCATTCTTTGTTCTTTCTCTCTTTTTGCACTTTCTACTTGATGGTAAAAATGCGTTGCTTTTTCAATTTAACAAATACAAAATATAGCAGGTGATGCTTCAGATGCTCCTCTAAATATATTTCTGTCTAAAGAAAGACATAAAATACAGTGAACAGATATCTTACTTGCTTTTAACTAATTTTCTAATCTTCTGCACTAAAATAAAAGTTCCTCCTCCTAGATATAGCTACCTTTTCAAACTCATTCTTCCATTTCTTTCCTAGTTTCCTGGAAGAAAATTTTTTTGGTTTAGCATTGTTCATCCTAATTCAACAACTCTCAATGATCATTAGGATTGCAAAGTAGACCATATGAACCTCCTTGTGTCAAAAGGAAATGAATAGATATATTTCATTTCTTGCCATTACAGAATCTGTGAATTATCTTTCATTACTCCATTATTCTTCAAAAGGAAAGGAAAAAACCCAACAAAACTAGTTTTTCTAGATTTTTCTGGTTTTAATTTTACCTGTTTTCTCAGAAATTTTTTCAGTAGCCCATTAACAAACAATTAGTCAGATTTCTCTTAACAAATATTGCTGTGTTTCCATGTAAGATGCTGCTCTTATTTCTAGCATCTTCCATGAGTCAGACTTGCCATCCATTTCATCACACAGTAGCAAGCACTCCATCATACACTGACACCATCCTTCTTTTTCCTCGGGAAGATTTTCATTCTGATCTGTGATATATACTTCTTCCTTTGTCCAGGCTGCCATGGTCCATTCCCTCCCATGGTTTCCCTCTGTCTAGATACTTTGTTTCTGCCTTTGCAATGCTTAGACATGAAGTGGACACCCTCCCTCCTGGTCATTCTGCTTCTGCCTGTTACTTTGTCTCTGACCTTTCATTTGACCGTATTTGCTCTGAAACAATGACTGGCATTGTTTGGAGCTTTTCCCCAGACAGTTTTGCTGTCCCTACTACCGAGATGCATTTTCCAGGGTGAAAACTCTCTCTCAGCATTCTCTCCAGTCATGTAAGGTCAGACATCCCACAGCCCATCCTGTCAGTTAATGGAGAATTGCTAATGCTTCCAAATTTACATGTAGATGCTGGGGTTTCAATTTCCTTCATTTTCTTTTACTACTAGAATAGAAAAGACCCTCTCTCATAGTGTCATCTGTAAGAGACATTAAACACCCTTCATCATTTTTCTAGGAATTTTGCCATTTTTGTAGACAATGCCACTCCATTCACTCCCTTTGCCTTGTGTCTACTGTTACTGAAGATTCATTTTTGAAAAAAATACTTTGTTGCAATGACTCAGTTTGGTCTATGAAAGTAGTTTCTGTTTGTCACTACTTTTGTTTGTTTTTCTCCCCTCCTGTGAGCCTCCCTAGACTGGCTGCTGCCACTGCATTTTATGAATTGCATAGTTGAGCAATAAGAAGGCACCATGTTTTTAAACACAGGCTGATCAGTTATTTAAACAATTATTTAAGACATTCAGTCTCTGCACTATGCACAACAGCCATACACACACCATCAAATTCTCCTTTTGCAGTCTCTGGTCCTGCCCTGACTTTCATTCAGGTGATTGCAATGAGATAAATGACTGAAAAAGTGAAGCATTTCATATGGAGGGTTAGTCCTGCATTACAATAGCCTTGCTGTTATCAGGAAATCATTCAATTCAGGATTTCATTTTGGTCAGTGTCATCTCATTACAGTTAATCGCATCCCACATTGCTACTAAATTATTCTGTCACTCTTAATTTCAAGCACAGTGTTGTTATTTAGGATATGTGTGCAGCAGAGTGTCAGTGCTGTGCAGTTTTCCAGGTTAGCTCAAGTATCGGGGGAGCAGTCCAAGTGTCTTAATACAGCACCTGACCCAAGCATCATCCCTACTATATTCATGATGCTCCCATGCACACTAAGCATTACAGAAATGGAACAGTCTGTAATTAATTTAGTCTGTAAATCTAGCTGGTTTCACAGACTTGCAGTTCTGTGATTCTGTGTAACTTTTTTACATGATGATATTGATGTGGTCTGAGACATTTGGGATAATGTATAACGGAAGACTCATCTGGGGTGTTTGAGACCTTGGTTTCAATCTGAATTTGGGATGAGGGGAAGCTGGGAAGCTGCTAAAGTATGTTAAGATGAACAGTCCTAAAGGTGGCAGGGAGAAGAAGGGGTTATAGGCTCTGTCATCCCATGGCCTTCTTCATGTAGGTCTGCACCTGAGTTCTATTTCTGGCTCAACCACTAACCTTATACATCACTTTGAAGAACATATTTCCTCTCTCTGTGATAGCTGTTCTCCTATCCTTGGTTTGTCCTGTCCATTTAGATAGCTAACTATCCGGGATATTATGAATTTATACCATAAGTAATGAAATTCAGACTTTGGCCTGACTCTCAGCTGCAGTCTTTTTGTTTAAAATTCACAAAAGTGTGCTGTCCCCCTGCCATGTATTAATGCAATAACATTAAAAACAACAGTCACAGATTCATGTAACACTAACTGCAAAAACTGTAACTAGAAATTTGATGGTCTGTCTATACTAAAAGTCAGGAATGTTGTAATAAAGTAAGTTATTTTCATGCAAATGTTTTTGAACACAGATATGTTATTTTCTAAATATTTGTCAAATTTATCCATGCTTGTGAAGTGCATGTTGATAATTTTTAAGCCTAGCTCACCATGTCACATATAAGCAGAAAGTGATACTGTCTCACTTATGTAGGAGGTAGCAATCCGCAAAACCATATGTGAACAAGTAGTAAATATTAGTCTAGGTGGAGCCATAGGATGTCTGTTCTGCACAAAGAATGCAAAATACTTTCCATCACTCTATGACAAACTAATGCAACCCAGAATGTGTCACAAGACAAAGGATTGATGCTACTGTTTGAAATACTAGCAACAGTAAATGTTGTTAAAAGGGGACTTGTCCCTTATCGACTTTGCCCTGAAAATACTACATTTTTGCCTTTGCTATAATGAAATTTGTGGTCTGAGGCAAATGAGGAACCAGAAATTATGTATGATTAAAGGAAGAGAAGTGTGATAGCTTTCAAATGTTGGTGTTTTTTTTGTTTGGTTGGTTGGTTGGTTTTTGTTTGTTTGGTTGGTTGTTTTTTTAATAACAACAAAGAGTATAATCTATCATAGAGAAGATCACTACATAATGAAAACATGATTATTGACCAAACCATCTTCCATCTTCAGTGCTAGTGGAATAATTTTTCCATGTGTGCAGTGATAAAAAAAGGACATGGGCTGAAGGAATCTGACTTAACAATGTTCCTGCATCTGGAAATGTTTCTTTCTCTTTCATAGATACTTTGCCCTTATAACTCTGTCCTCTTGCTGCTTGCCCACAGTTTCATAAGTGGTTCTGGTCCCTGTGTACACACAGAGTTCTAGTGAATGCTCGCAGTGATTGTAAGTAATCCTCCCTCTGTTGTTTAATGGTATTTGGCATCAGACTCTGGTAGTGGACTGCAAAACCAGCCCTCTCACCAGTCTTGTCCCTTGTTTGGTAAGTGGTGCATTCAGCCACGCACTTGAGAAATCCTGAGGACCCAAAATTTGCTTTTCCCTCTGTATCTGTACTGGAACATGCTGATCTGTTGCTGTGTCCCTCTAGCACACCACTGTTGTTGCACTGTACTGGAGATCACAGTACTCGCTCCCATGTGCAGGTGCACGGGGGGATCAGGCAGTCAGCCAGTCTTAGCCAGCTCCTTGCTGTCTGGTGAGCGATATCAGGTACAAAACAATGACAGGACATCTCAAGGACAGGATGGGGGAGCTGAAGATTGATGAAGTAACAACCACCAGAGGTGCCCCAAGACCCCCACGCATGCACAACTCAGGGAATGGCCGCTATTAGTCACTGTGGCTGGAAAAATACTTTTCATCCTCTGTGTACGCACTGGCCACACGTGCACCAATGCTGGAGCAATCTCCATGCCCCTGCCAGGAGAGCTATAAGTAGCGCACTGCGGCTGGGAGAAAGGATTCATTTTTGGAGGGTCATTAACACATCTTGATCCAGGGGATGCCCTGCAGAAGGCATTAGGACCTAATGACTCTTCTTCCCAAGCACAATGCTATGTGCTTTCCTCCTGCTCAGCACTTCATCTACCACCTCAGGGTCAGTGTATATGTGGGGATGTTAGGTTACTACTTGGGTTTGCTTGAGTAACATTGCTTTTGCTTATTAGCTCTGTGATTGAGTGCTTGAATAAAAACACTTCTGTTTATTAGCTATGTGTATGAGTGCTGTTGTTTGTGAAATGGGAATCCTTCACAAACCTGAGACAGTCTCCATGCGTAAAATGCCTCAAATTTGCTCTGGGAAAAGAGGTGACTTGTAGAAGAGACACCATCAAAGTGGGAGACTTAAGTGTGACTATGTAATTGTCTGACTATTGAATGTTATGTGATAAATGTTTTGTCCCACACAGATCTCCTGGTTCCCATTGCTGGGTGGTGGAATTTTGCAAGTAGCTTGTGGCAGAGCCTCTGAAATGGTGCGTAGGTAAAATGACTGTGGCATCTTAACTGGCTGGATGTACAAAATACAAGTATTTCTGAGGTCAGTTGTTGACATCCATTTTGTGGATGCAAATTCCAATATAAATTGCCATACTAGCAAAATTGCCAAAAAGGTACTCTACAATCCCTCTAAAGCCAACAGTACTGTCCTCCAGAGCATGTAAATAGGGTGTGTAACCTTGCCTGGTGACTCTAGGAGCCTAAAGTTAGTGCGACTACTCCCTGTTGTGTCTGTTTTCTGCTTAGCATTAAAGTTTTGAGTGAACTCTGCAGACTCAGGGACATTTCTCTGAGCTATTATTGCATTATGCCATAAATATGGTTTTCCTTACTGCCATAACATTTTTTACTATGTCCTACCCAAAGGATGCTCTTGAGGTTGTGTCCTGTCAGGTAGGTGACCTCTGTGAGGACAGAATCTATTCCAGGACCACTCCATAAGAAATTCTTTTGCTGGGATGTCTCTCTCTCTGTCTTGTGGCTTTGTTTCAGTCTATGAAAATGCAGGCTATTACAAGCATTTCAAGTCAGTTAAAGTGTGCAGCGTGAAAAATACATGTGCATGCCCCAGCATAATACAACTATAAATGTATGATGTGCTCAGCAGTGTTAGAGCAAAATATTTGTCGCTTAAAAGCAAATAGTGCTGAGCGCTCCACTTCTCCTCCCAGATAAACCTTCCAATTTCTCTGATGCTAAATCTTTTGCTCTTACTCTGTCATTGACTCTAGCTGGCCTAATCAGCTCAGGGCACATTTTCACTCTCTTCTAGACAATTCAATCAGTCCAATGGCAGCTCTTTTCAAGCCACATTTCTTGCATAACAAAGATAGTAAAAAATGCACTGCAGAGCTCTTTGTCTAGGAGGAAAAGCCTGGACTTGATTTCCATCAGAAAAGCCCTGCACAAGTGAATAAACAAACAAATGAAACACTACAAAGTCGTGAGATTTAACTGGTGAAGGAAGATATCTTGTACTCTGTAGTTATATTCTAATGAGGAAAACAGAAAACAGTGGCAGAAACAGTGAAAAGTAAGGGAGCTGGAAATGAAAACAGCATTGCTAACAGTAATTTGCATGATTCTGTCACTTTTTATCTAGTGCTTTCTATCTGCTTTAAAAGTCTTACCATGCTCCTGTGAAGAAAAGTAATTTTATGGATGAAAACTGAGGTGAAACGGGAGAAACTTAGGAAGACTAGAATTGTTGAAGGTCACAGAAGAAACTGGAAGCATATTAGGAAATGCAGTGAAGAGGTTTTTTTCTAGTTCTATTACTGGCTTCTTTTTTTTTCTTTTTTTTTTTTTTTTTTTCTTGTTGTTCTTATAAACGCGCTAGATTGTACCTGAGCTAATGCATGGAAAGAAACAGTCTTTTTCTTCTCCCTTCTTGTTGCTCTACCAAGAAGTGTTGGACATAATCCAGTCTTCTGCATTCCATAGAATAAGTGCTAAATCTCACAGAAGTTTACATGTGACAGTGATATATATATCTGCTTAAAATTATGCATCTTGTATTGTATCAACTTAGTTTAAGTAAGTCTCTGTGGTTAAGTTAAATGACCTTGTATTTTCTGTGGTCAAAATGTTTATACAGGATATATATATAACATAGCATAGAACAGAGGAAAGGTTATCCTGTTCTAACTGGTGGAGATGGATTAGGAGTGAACAGGTTTGCTTCTACCCTACATACAATAGCTCTGAGTACAGCTGGCCTGAAAACAGAAGTAGGAGTATAAGCTGGTTCACATTCAGCTGGGAGGGAAGAGGTACATAGGTTAAGTGATATTAATCACTGAGAAATTGATTTAAGTTTGAATCCTTCCCAGTCCTATTTCTCTGCTGTATCGGAACTGTTTGATTTGACACATGTTCTAAAAATAATGTCCTCTCAAGATCCAGTTTATGCTATCAAACGCACTTGTAAGCAACTGGTGCTGTAGAATAAAATTGCAGTCTTCTTGATGGCACATTGGGGCTATCATATGTTACAATGGAGACAGTTTTCATACTTTGTGGGATGAGATTTTTTTCCACTGTTAATGGTTATGTACATTGATGAGTTTTACATTTTATGCAATCTCCATGTGACAAATACAAATCACACTCACTGTAACCTAAAACTAGAAACCAGACTTGATACATATCCTGTATTCATGTATCTCTGAGAGATTTTTTTTTTTGCCAGTCCATTAGGGCCTTTAATTTATTTATTTTTTTTCCCCTCCTCCTGAACAGTACTATCTTCTTTTATAGAAGATTTCACAAAATAAATAAATAATAAATGTTTTGGAGCTAAAATTCATTATACATGCTGTCCTCAGATGACCATAAATATTCTAAATTGCTGAATCTGTCAAATTACATTACCTTACATAAATATGAAGTAGTTAAAGGTATTTTTATTAGCATGTTCCTTCTAATGTCACCATTTCAGTTCAACTGGACAAGAAAATAAATATTAATAGCATACATATATTGCATTAAAGAAAGCAGGACCACAAAAGAAGTATGGCAAAAAGAGTCACACACATACTTACTTTCATTGTTTCCTTTAGCACATTGGATAACTTCTTATTTAGATTAATCCATGTGTCATGTCTCTCATCCGCTTCCTGGAAAGAAATCATCCTACATCTTGTCCCCAAGGAGCATTTGGCATTTCTTTTGCAGAAATTATCAACTTTATGGGAAAAGTTTTTGTCTCTATTTTATGCCCATTGACATGTAATTATATTTTTCCTTGCCTCAAAACCAGTGCAGCTGAAGAGTTGTTTCCAGCCTATGTACAGTGTGCTCCTCTTCGGAAGGAGTGGGATTAGAATAAAGATGAATGAAATTCACCTTTCACTTTTTTTTTTTTTTTTTACAAGCATGACTTGGCTTGTATTGGATATGAATAACCTATAGAGCTAGTGAGAATGTCTCCAAGGGTTTCAATCGATCTGTTCTGAGAATTAAAAATTAAATAAGGGACTGATATTTTTTAGGTCATGCCAGCATATTCTGACATAGGGGAACACTGGAATTACCAGCACCCCTCTACTGGAAAACATACTAAGCAATATAGAGCTGCTTCAGAGGGCTTCTTATAGTACAGATTTGGGTGACCAGAAGTTGAATTGGTCTTTTTAAAAAAAGGGTTGATCCAGCTACTAATTTTGCCAGTGTTGGTTCCCTTTGACATCCTGGTAAAGATTCTTGCCTTAATAGAAATTTTTTTTTGCATTGTGTTATCTGAGTTTATCTCTTTGTTTTCACTTCTACATCAGTTTTCACTGGTTTGGTACACACTCTGGCAGTGCAGGCTTGACACTCATGTTAAAAGAGGACTTCATGTTATTTAACAGCTTGACCTACAATGCAGAGATAAGCTTCAAACCATACCTTACTAGTTGCCTTATGAAAAGACCATACAGAAAGATTCCCTTAGGTGATAGGAGAGGGCAACTTGGAAGCTTAGGGGCCTATACACAAGATGCCTGCTTAACATCTGAAGAAACCATTAAATCCCATTAAAGGACTGAGAATTTCTTTTGAATAGGAGATGGAAATTCATTAGCAGGTTTTGCAGTAGTGAGAGGTATTCTTTTACTTGGAAATTTAAACCTAAATTTTCCTGGTGTCTTTTCTGATTTGCTGAGTTTAAGTTGCAGCGGTCTTGTTCATTGGTATTAACTGCAGCCAGAAATGAGGAATATGACAGATAATATTATTGTACAAAGCTTCCAACTAAATTGCATACAGAGGATAATATGGCCATACAAACTGAGTTCATCACAACCAATGCTATTACTCTGAATGTCAAAGCAAAAAAATAGTGGCTGGCGTCTTCTGCAGCAATGCCAGTATCTTTGACACAAGCTGAATTGAAATATGTACTGGCTTTCTAGTTCCTTGCTGAATGACAAAGGTAAAAATGATGCCTTGCTTAGATGACTTGGGCCTGTTATTTACTATATATTTCTAGGGTGAAATCAAAAAACATTTGTCCTAGAAAAGGAAGATTTCCAAGCCATTTTCTTGCCAGTAGATGAGAGCTTTTGCAAGGTAATGAGACTGTGAAGAAATGCTCATATTATGTGTGAAATATTTCCAAACAAGGAAAAGAAACTGACTCAGATAAAGCAAACAGTTCTGTCATACGATACCCAAAGCTGCTAACTGTTGTGGAAGCAGAATTTAGCCCTTTGGCTTTGAAAGTAAAGCACAGTTCTTTAGTAGCACTAAATGTTATGACTGGTTACTAGAATGCATTACAATTAGCATAGTAGTGTGCCAGGGTCTTAGTCATTGTTCAGGACCTCACCATTAAATCCTGTTAAAAAAAGAATCAATCAAATTCTCTTCATGA
This sequence comes from Chloroceryle amazona, assembly GCA_027560015.1. Classification (NCBI taxonomy): domain Eukaryota; kingdom Metazoa; phylum Chordata; class Aves; order Coraciiformes; family Cerylidae; genus Chloroceryle; species Chloroceryle amazona. The sequence goes on along the minus strand of JANHFX010023678.1, from coordinate 16,878 downwards.
CAACTAGCTCAGTGTAGGGCAGGTGAAAACACATAAATGTACACTGATGGGGCAGCACATGCAAAGCAATGCAATTGTTCAGTATACCACATAGAGTTAAAGATCATTATCTGGAAGGATTTTGAACGCATCAGGATTTAATTCTTGGAAATATATGGATAAATGTAAGAAGGGAAAAGCACAAAGGCACGAAGACATGCAAAGAAAGTGAAAGAGGCTGGTGTCATCGGCCAGTCTGTGATAGAATGAAATACATCCTGAGGAATTTTCCTTCAAGATCAAGTGGGCTAAAAGATTAGAAAATTGGAATGAGATGAAAGCAGCTTCTGTTTGCTTGATGGAAAATGGAAATTGACAGAGTTGTGTAAAGGAGCTGCTTCTGGAAAGAAACAGGCTAAGGAAAAGGTGGGTTTTCTCAGTCTTCTTAAAGGCTGAACCTTTGGGGTTCAGAGAAAGGAGGTTGCAATGATCAAAATGTGAGTTGATGATAACTTGCTGAATGTTTTATTTGTGTAATTATAGTGGGAAAGGCCAAGGCCTAAAACTCTTGAAGGAAGACACAGGTGGAGCTGGATAGAGAAGTTACAGACATCTGACCACCACCCAGACATGTGACTTGATGTGTACATACTGTACTGGATATTACTGACTAATGGGATGGGAGATAAAAGATGCTTTGTGTACTCTTTTGCACTCCCAGACCCCATGCAGAAATAACCTGTGAAATTTAGATATTAGTGGATATAAGGAACAAGATATAAAATGTAGCATAAAATGCATCAATTTTGAAAGCCAAAGTCACGTATAAGACAGGAGTAAATCCATTTAGCATCATTTGTTGTTCATGATTGAGATAATAGGCTTTTATTTTGAATAATATTCATTCAAATACTTATTCAAATGGATTTGAAGCTTGCTGCAAATTAATAATTTTTACTGACAATTATTTTTTTTCTCTAAAGCTTTTGAGACCTGACTGAAGAATTGAAACAATATGGTTTTGCTGTATGACTGAATGCAATCTGAATACATGTACTGAATTATTTTTTTTTCTTGAATCTATTTACTCATTACAAGAGACTGGTTAATGTATATACAGAATATAGGACATGTTCTTGAATTTCTTACTGATTTAAAAGAGGAACTAGGTGTCTGATCCTGAGTTTAAACATTGTACAGTATTATAAGAATAATCTCCATTTATTCTTATGAAAATTCTCTTTAGTGTAGATGTGTGTCCGTAAAACTGTGTAAGGTCATACCCTAAAATAATACATTCTAGATGGGATTCTGCAAGCATTATAATAGAAAAATCTTTCCTCTGAAGTACATACTCCTTATGTCAGTGGATTTGTTCAATGGGCTACTGTTCATAATACAGATTGGAGAATGTAGTCCATCAACCATAATGGATTCTATGGCTAACTCTACTAAGAATCTAGCTTGTGTTTTCTGACTTGTAGGCAAGGATTTACTCTGGTTGCTACTTTGCTGCCTTTGACTGCTTGAACATGATGGTTTTGCTTCTTTTTAATTGACAATTAGAATTATTTTAATTGTAACTCAGGTTTATTCTTTGTGATAAAATTCAAAAGGTTAAATCACATCTTTGATGTGAGGGCTAAGCCATGTCTTTGATCTGTAAATAGGGGCAGTAAAACTGAAAGCGCCTCACCTGTGTTTGTGAGTAATTACTGTACATTAATCTGAATTCAAGTCTGAAATTATATTGCTGTATTTGCATATCAAAGGCTTTCAGAGTAGGATGTTATTTGACTAGAAGTTAACTATTTGAGATAAGCCTGCAGGATGCCAGCAAAGTCATATTGCAAACAAATGCGAAAAGAAATCCTAACCAGCAAATCTCTCAAAAATACACAATAAAAAGAGAATGCTTTGGGTTGGAAAAATAATGCCAGAATCTAATTTTTATGGCACTGTAATTCTTAAAAATTCATAATTGGCACCTTGAAATAAAATCAATATAAAATCATGTTTACAGGGTATTGGATCAAATTCAGAATATATATATTCAAACTCAAAACGTATGTGGACAAGATATAAGAATATAAAGATTCTTTTTAGGCCTTAGGGTTTTTTTGCAGCATAGGTCAAGCAAAAATAAGGAATGATGGTGCTACATCTGAATATCTGATGTTTTACTGTAAGTTAAAATGGTCAGTTTTATTACCTATTACTAATTTAGGTCCATTTTGTCAAATTTCTTGCTTCCTCCAAATTATGGCGTTAGAATTCAAGGATAGAATTTTCACTGTTCCAATATGCTCTAACCGGGTATCATTAAAAAAATTGTAGGAAGACAGGATGCATGGTTCAAACAACCTCAGGCTGCTCAGGTAGCTGAATCTATATTGTCAGCTCTAGGATTAGAACTCAAGGTGATGACGATGGCCTGAGTTGGTCATCTGTGCAAAAGGAAAGGTCATGCGTTTTTGCAGGATAATGGAACAACGGCTCTTGCCTGAGCCACCAAGTTGGGAGTGGCATTGACTGCCAGGCAAAACTTTCCTTTTGGTATTTACTGTTGGGTGTTGTCAGCTCAGCGATGAGCACTGAACTCTACCTGACAGCTGTATATAAGGAACTGAGGTATCCACTTCATATTATGAATTCTATTTCTAGACCTGAGTGTCTAAAATCCACTATGACAATGCTAAGTGTTGTGGTACCTGAGTGAGTTTCTTGGAACATCTAGACCTAAGCTGACACTGAGCTATGAAAATGAATCCAACAGATTCAGGAAAATAAATTCTGATGGTGGCTGAAAGCACAATTGTTTTCCAAGTCAATTTCCTGAACAGAAGAGAAGAAACCTAAAAAAAAGTTGAATAAAATCAGCTTGGCATGGAATCAGCTTTTTTCAACAAGTCCTGCTATCTTTTGAAAATAAATAATGCCTCACTATAGAATATTATGTAGAAGCAGCAATGGACATATATACTTCTGCAGGGGACCATGACAATGCATTCGAACAAATCACGATTTCTAAAAAATAAAAGAGAATTAAATCAAAAGACCCAATCAACTGTGAAATGTTTCAAAAATCTGTAAACCTGCCAAGCTTAAATAAAAGCTACAATAAAACTAGAGAAGAACCTGATTCATTACTTGAAATGTAGACCATTTTCTTTGTCCTCTGTGAGTTATAACTTCTTGTGCAGGTTGTTTGCAGCTCTTTATAAGTCTATAGATTAGACATTTCAAGTTCTTTTTTATCAGCTGTCCTGAGAGATTTTATTATGAAGACACAGAGGAAAAATGAGAAGTGAAACTTTCTAACTTTCTTATGTGCCTTGGTTAGATAAAAATTTGAGTATTAATATATGGAAAGCGTATGTCAAATCCCATCCAAGCATAATAATCAGAACATGTTTATCTACTGTGTCTTTCAGGGAAATGGACTGATTTTGCTTTTTTTGCCCACACAAGTTTCAGCCTAGTAAAACAGATATAATTGCTCCTCAGTTGAGCTTCAGTGGGTTTTAATTACCTACTTTGTTACCCCAGTTTTACACTCATATTTCTTTACTAATGTCAACAGATGAAGGAGAAATTAACTAACATAATTTAAAATGGAGAAACTGACTTTGCAAAAGGAACACAGAAGTTATGTAAGGAGCCCACAAAGGTTCATCTATAACAAATGGAGTAACAAGCCTTTTATGAGTTTTTATGTTTGTTGTTGTAATGGTTTGAAAAGCAAAACAACAAGGGACTCAAGTCAGAAATACAAAACAAGAGAAATGCAACGGTACAAAGAAACACCCCGAAACAGAGTCCGCATACA
>JANHFX010023678.1:0-12676 GCA_027560015.1 Chloroceryle amazona | reverse complement strand
TAGAGAGTATAGAATACACAGTTTTGCTTCTAACCACATAACGATAACTGGTCCCGGCCCCTCTAACTATGACAGTTGTTTGTTTGGGGTTTTTTTTGGTTGATTTGTTTGTTTGTTTGTTTTTTTTTCTGTTGTTGCAGGAATGTTCATGAAATAACAAAGAAATATAAACTGAAAGAGCTAAGGTTTATCCTCCATTGGATGAATCATTGTAATTATCTTTATACTTAATGAAACTCAGTTGCAAGGTAAAAATATATGAGCTTAAACACCTTAGCAATGAAGTATTTCTTGAAAGTATATGCAGTCTGTAAGAGAGTCTCAGATGACGTGTAAACTTAAGAAACCACCATTTCTCAATCATATTCTCTGTATCTATATTTTCAACTTAAAATATGCAAGAGATTTTTAATTCTTTCCTTAGACAACACTTCCTATCTCATACAAGAAAAATAACCTAACCTCGTTAAATACAGAGAAGCCAATGTTTCAGCATTGGTTCATGGGACTATCTCATAAAATCCTTCTAATGTCTTGTAATTAAGAATATTTTCTGACATTTATATCTTGTAGTCACTGACAAAATTATTATTTAAAGGAAATAATGTAACTAGAACGTGTATGAAATATTTGAAGCAGTACCTTGTGCCTTTTAAGGCATTTCACTTACATTCACTTGTAAGGCAGTTTACCAGAATGTACAATGGACCTGGAGATGGTGAGCAATTGCACCCTCCCTGCTAGATCAGTTTATATACCTGCATAAACTGGGCCAGGATATTGACTGCTGAGATCTGATACTGTGTTTCTTGGTTGGAAGGATGCTATTAGCTCACACACAGCTTCACTTTGATCATATATAAAAGTATTCTGGTTTTGAGACTGTTCTCGCACACCTTGAAGTACATTTCAGAGCTGTGTTTTGAAACTTTGTTAGTATTCTTCATAGCGTCACCAGGTTTTGAAAATGGAATAAAATATCTTTTGTGTGTGTGTGTCTGTTTTTCTCCATTTTTGTATCAACCTTTCTTATCTGACTGCTATTTCATAATCTACTTTTTTACAGCTGGATCAATTTGTTCCCTTCAACGTTGCCTCTCTCAAGTCTTCAGCATAGGGTGTGTTCCTGTCATCATCATAGTCTACTATGTCTTTTGTCTTTTCTTTTAAGGACTTTAATAATTTACATTAGCCCCAGATATTGTTGTTTTTTTTTTTTTAATATCACACCCAGATTTTCCATCTAAAGCCTTTTCTTCTAGTATAATCTAGTAGACTGTTTAAAGGGGCATGGAGAAGAACTTATAGTTAAATCAATAAATCCATCTCCTTATCTTTCAGCTAATCCTTTCCTCGTATTTATTTTTCTGCAGCCTCTATCAAATGCTGCAGTTCCAAAAACTACAGTAAGATTTCCAGAGCTTCTTCATCTGAACACTACTGTACAATTCTTTATTTTCTCAAATGAGAATGAGATAAGGATCTAGATTTCCCGTTTGTCAAAAATTATGTACATGGTTTTGTTTCAGTTTCAGCCTGGATTGGAATATCTTTTGAATTTCTGATGATTTAGAAAGTTCCTGGATCCTGCAGCTCTTTGGGAAAATTGATTTTTTTCATCACAATTTTCACATCTTGAGCAATTGACAAGAATACAAATGTTAAAGAGTTTCAAGGTCTTCAAGTGCTGGAACAGAGACACCAGCAAGGCAGAAAGATGTCCCTCCACATCTTGTCTTGAACTCGGTGAAAGTCTATCAAAATCTACACATGTCAAATGAAGTGAAATGTTACAGGTGCAGCAAATGAGCTTTTTTTTTTTTTTTTTTTTGATTGCTTAATTGAAAACTGTCTGGAAAGCTTTACTCCTTCATCTCAATGACACATTCTAATATTTTTATTTCTTGATAATTTTTGTCATCATTTGACAAGCATCTTGATTCTGACATTCCAGAATGATAAGTTAGACAATGTCTATCTACTGTGAATACTGAGGAAATAAAGGATTTAAGTACATTGCTAGCATTATGAGAGAACAACAAGGATATGTAACTGTTGCAAACTTATTAAAATGACAGCTCATATGTGATTGACTAAATACTGTGGAACATTTATATTTATATGATAACTCAGAAAAAAAAAAAGAAAAAAGGCATTCTTCCTGATTAAGATGCTTGCAGTAAGAGAAAAGAACATGAATAGTAATGACTATGGATAACACATATCAGATAAGAGATCTTGCTGGGGCTTGGCACTAATGCTCAGAAAATAAATTATCTGTAAAATGTTGTGCTACTGTAAGCATCTTATTTTTCTAATTTCACTTGCAGCAAAATGCTATCTGTAGGAGAATGGTGTGAGGTGGGGTTTATAAACTTATTTAAGTAAAGATTATTGTGCATTTTTTCATTTATAGGTCCTCTGATTTGTATATGTACATATTGCTTTATCACATCATCTCCAAATTGGTTATGAAAAATGAGATGCTTCTGTTGGATTTAGTTCCATGTATCATCCAGCTTCACACACAGAGCTCTTTAAAAATCTGTATGCAGCCAGCAAAATGATATAAACTCCAGTTATTTTCATCACTTGTGACCTATGGATTTTTATTTCTACCAACATAATTAATATTGAAGGTCTAGCATCAGTTTTAGTGCTTGTGCAGACTTTATGTTAAAATTCTACTTAGTTACTTTTAGATACACTGATTTTGTACTAACCTATGGCAGGGATTTCAGTACATGTTTTGTGATTAAGACTTGTAATGGTGTTAAGCCTGGGAGTGAACTCTATTAAATTTATAAAGAAGTTTATAATCTCTAAGTTTTAATCATGCATACAAATATCAACAACTGAGCTACATTTTGCTATAAATCCCAAGATATAATTTTAATAAAAATCACTGAACAGTAGCTATCGCTTAGCATCTGTGTATTTAAAGGGCTGTGTATTTAAAAGGGATCTTAATTTATTTAGCACACAAGCCCAGCAGACTGATATATTTACTGACCCATGTAGGTAAAGGTATTTTCACAGAATTAGCTTTTGGATAGTATTCTGTTTGCTGTCTACAGGGTTTTTTAATGTGGTCTTAATCCATGCTAATTTAATGTTAAAAGCTGTGAAAGAACCAGAAGAGACAGGATTCCTGATAGTATGACAGAGCATTCTCCATGCCCAGACAGAAACGTTCCAGAAGGTATCCCCTCACTTTCTCCTATCTCTGAGAAGGTTCATCATCAGAGACTAGTTATAAGATGCCCAAATCCTATAAACAAGGAACAAAATCTCCTCACAGCTGTTCCTTCCCTCATGTTTCCCTTCATTATCTTCTTGATCACCTTGGCAGTGGAGAAGTGTTCCAAGTAAGATTTTCCTGGACTGTTTTTTCCACTGTTTTTCTAGCATAACTTTGCCCTTTCTTACCCACTTCTGCTGACAAAGACAGCTTCACTTCAGCCTCTTAGAGCAGCATAAGTGCCTTTATCTGCTTCCCTAAGAAGCCTTGACCTAGTGGTGGCCTTCAGAAACTCTTGGGCAAATGGTAGATGTTCACATGAAGCAGTTGTATTCATGACACCAGTGAAGTTTTTTCTTGTAGAAAGAATTCAATCACAAGGCAGCGTCTTCAGTTTTTGCAGACTGATGAAGAAGTTGAAGGATGATTTAGAACTCAGTATCATTTGGGATGATTCCGTCATGATAAGAATTCTTTTAATAAGGCTACTGTGGTACTGACATTATTTCTAAATAGGAGGCAATATTTGAAGGAACTAACTAGAAAAACAATCTGATACTATTCTGTGAAGGCAAAGACTTGCTTATCAAAATACCTGCAGGCCCCAAACTCTATATCTTTGGGCTTATCAGGCTTTTTGATGTACAAGTATATCTGAAATATCTTTAATTTCAGCCTGTAATCTATTTACTTGGAAAAACTAATGCTAAAATGTGGTCTGATTTGAAAATATTACTCTGTAAAAATAACAATGAGAAAGTCTGTTGTTAACAATTTATATATCAAATACATTCTGTTTTCAAGTAAAATGATGCTTCTTGTTTTTCCAACTAACCACCCTGCTACTAATCATCCTCAGCTGTACATGTCTACAGGTAGAATTCTAAAATTGTTTTAAGTGTAGGATTACTACACCTGACTTCAGCTATAAGTTTACTATGTAGATACATCCATAGACTAGTCCTTAGCCAATGAAAGTATTTCCAGAACTGCATACCTTCTTCTCACTGAAGACATAGCCTTTTGCTGTTCTCTCTTATTCAGTGTTTGATCCCTGAGAGCAAGACTAGATCTACTTATAAAAAAACTTTCTCTAGATTGTCAAATGCTTTTGCATAAAATATTGAACAATATTGGACAAAATATTGATAAAAATACTTTAGATTTGTGAGTGCTAGAGAGGAGTTTCTGTAAAATATAGAGCCGTTATAGATTTAATTGCCATGAATGGATATCTGACGTAAGTCTAATGACGTCAGTTCAAGAAAAATGCATGTAATCTAAAGCATCTGACGAAGCACACAAAAAAATTTTATTTGTCCAAACCCATTGTTAATGTCTGCAATTTTTATGGGACAATGGGTGTTTTTTTTTCCCAAATAATATTTTTTCCTCCCTTTCTTATGGCTTTCAATAGTCAGATATATTTGAATAAAATATGTATTTATACCTGATGCTGTTTTCCTCAGATGTTACGTTCTAATTTATTAATTTAATCTCCACTAGCCAGATAACTTTGGCCAGGTCCTTGGTTGTTAAGGTCTTCACTCCTGCCCAGTTTCCAAGCTTCTGAAAAAATCTTCTTAGATTCTTAACAATGTGGTCCAGCAACAAGTGTTTAAATCACTTTAAGTATTTTCACACATAACCCAAGAGCTCCTATTAGCAATCAGGGAATCATAAAACAGCCTTCTGACCATTCTTTCCAACCTTTGTCAAACTGTACTGAGTTATCTTTTTTGCTTAGTGTAGACTAGAGAAATTCACGTTTTCTCCAGGCTTTAAGTCCCAAGGATGTCAGCTAAGATTGCAACTATTGTATTTGTACTGGGTCAAACTAAGTACTTTTCTTGGATTGGCAAAGCTGTGAATCCTTATCAACTTTAAATTATTAGTTTGGACACTGATGTCTCTTAACAAGTCAAATGAACCTTGCAGATGGAGAAACAGGTTTGCTAGAGGATGCTACTTCTTCAGACTAGGGTCTTTATCTACCCTAACAAGAGCATTTTAGATGTGGAGCCTTGGTTTAGGACAAGAAAAAATAATGAGTTGAGTTTGTACTCTCCTGTCTGAAGTTCTCTAAAAAGTCATATCATAATGCTTGCTATAAATAATCAACTGCTGTTATCAATCAGCTTTCAGCAGGACAGGTATGCTGTCAGTCTTTGCTCCACTGGCTCACCCAATCGCATGTTGAGAATACACTTCTTGTTTGTTCACCCCAGCCTGCATTCCATCATTTCAGCACTTCACATTGTCCTTGTTATGAGGGCTGATGATTTAATGATGTAGAGTGCTAAGGAGAAAAGATTACTTTTACTTGATAAAAACCTACAGAGACCTATTTTCACCTAGGGAACCATGAAAACTGCAGAGTTGCTTTCATGATGAATCAAGGAGAACAGAATTTTTTAAGTAAAATCTTTACTGTTTTCCTTGTTCTAAACTTGCTGTTAAAGTGGACAGGGAGCTGTTGGTTTGGAATGATAATATTCATTGATGCTAATCACAGTCAAGCCTCAAATTTCTAAAACAACATTTACATGACAGACCTCTATCTGAGCCTTAACCTTGACTTCCTCTCTCCCTCCCATCCATTTTTTTCCTATAAATTTAAGTCTGTTTTTTTTTCTATAAATCCTCACTTCACTTCCTTTGGCAAAAAACTTTGTCATTGCAAAGAACTTAGATATTTTTGTGGCTCAGTTGAAAGGTGATGACACTGGAGGATGCTTCTACCTTTCATTCTCACAGTGGTTATTTCACACATATTCTTCATTATACTTGGGCCATTCTCTTTTTTTTTTTTTTCTTTCCTTCTTCTTCTAAGAGTGTCCCTGAATTACAAGAAATTATAATCTGATGAGGTAAAGAAGGGAGTTGCTACAGTGAATATTGTTAGAATGAAGAGGGTTTTTTTGCATAGTATCTTAATACCATTACTGTTGGTTCTTCTATGTACCACACAAATAAGAAATGGTGGGTCTTCAATGTTGATGGGAAAAACAACCAGAAATTAGTTACTTGTCTCTTTATGTGCCTTCAGAATTTATTGCATTGTTGTCTGTAATACAGTTTCCAGTGAAAGAGAGAAAGAACCAAAAGAACTTGATTCATTTAGAGATAGATTCTGAAAACCACTCTGTGGATATGGATTCTTTCAGTATTCAATGCCTACTAAAATTATTCCAGATGGACAGCTGTTTACAACAGTTAGTAGAAAGGAGCTGTAGTTATGAGATCTGTCTATCTAGGTTTTACCATGGTAAAAATATATTTTATTTGGGTTATAAACCTTTTAACAGATCTAACAAGGTCTTGGCAATGACCTTGTGACCTCCACTGATATGTGCGTTCTCTTTTATCAGTTTCTGTAGAAGAAGAGATAAAGCTGCTTACCACCAACCCCTCACAACCACCAACATATTTAAAACAAAATACACCTTTTGTGACCACATACACAAAAAAAATGGCAAATTATCTCCATCACTAAAGATGACTGAATCCTTATCAAGCATGTTTCTGAGAAATTTTTTATTAGTCTTAACATAATGTGTCAAAAACAGTGTCATCTCTGATATACATAAATAAAAACACTGTCTTTTCAAATTATGGGGTTTTCTTTCTAAAGCTGAAGCCCAAAGGGAAATTAAAATTTTCCCTTCAGTTTCTTTTATCTTAAATATTAATTTTTAGACCTTCTGCACAAACTTACTGAGGCTGGTAGTTGGTCAGGATCAGACATCATACATGTCTGTCTGTGAACACTGCCATGTTCAAGTCAGAAAATACCCCAGGTCATAGACCACTGGAGGTGACAGCACAAATGTCCAGTATGAGTGGGCAAGGTCAAATTAGATTGTTTCAACTGCACCCACGTGGACATATACTAACATACAGCTCCAGAGCACCTGACTGTTTCTTTTCTTTCTTCCTTCCCAGTTGCCACAGGTTAATCTGCAGATGCTGTTGGAAAATACATGGAATTATTTTCAAGGTCATTATTCAAAGTCTTAAGATAGCTTCGTATTTGTTGTTATTATCTGAGTAGATTTCCAGAGGTTTATGATGACGGATTTGCATTTTAATATCCAGGTCAATTTATTGTGAAGATAGAGGCATCTTTCTTGAATCTGTTTCTGTGATGAGATGACTGATTGTCCTTGTCGACTAACAGGAGAGTAGGTGGAGAGTGTGGGTGGCAGTGCTGCAAAGCCATGATCATATGTACGCTATTGATATGGAAACTTCTACCGCCAGCTTCTGTCTTTGCCTATCTCTACCTTGTAAATTGTTGCAGACAACAAGGCTGTGATTGCGTTCAATAGATATTGCAAACTTCAGACTTGAAAGACATTACAGGAGATGAAAATGAATGGGAAACAGTTTTGTAAAGAATAGGAGGGGCAGGATTTTCTGTCTCTTTCTACTCTTGAAACCTTTTTTTTTCTCTGCCTCTCACCCCTCCTCGAACTCCCTGTTGGTGGTAGGGTACTGAGTTACCTTTGTTTAATCAACAGTCTGATGTGGTAACTCTCACCAGGCTGATTCTTCACATCTCAGACTGTCTGGAGCCTACTTCCATCAAGCTGTGTCTTTGTACTTAACACCTTAATGGTCCTGAGGCGAGAGAGAAATAGCAGTTCTTTGAAAGGAGAATAATTACACCCAGACACACAAATGCATTTGGTGCCAGATTTTGTTACCTCAAATAAGCAAAATTAAAACAAATGTCTTATCTTCTACAGTTACAGCCCTTGTATCTCTCTAGGAGGTTTAGGACAAATGGATTAGGAGACACTAATGACCTAATCCTGTGTCCTTTAAATCCAAGATAATTTTGCTATCCACTTCTGTGGGCAAAAATCAGGCATGATGGAAAAACCTCTTTTTCTGTATGTTTGGCATTGCTGACTTTTTACCAGTCAGCAGTTGCAGAACAAGGTATTTAGAAGGTGGTGGGTCACAAAATACTTATGTACAAATATTTAGTGTTAGTTAACTCTACTTATTGTTTAACATTTTCCGAGGTGATTGTTGATTTCCATGACCCAACTCTGTCACTTCCTATGCACATTATTTACCTTTCAGGAAGTGTTTAAATGTTCATAAATTTGTGATGTGCATCCAGAAACTAACTAGTCATTAAATTTTGCCATTTCATATGAGCTAACCTAATATTTTGTAAACAGTGACAGACACCAGAGTTTGATTCACTACAACCATAGTCATATTTGTTTCCAAGCAGAAAATTTTCTCAGATATGCCTTTGGACATGAAAAAATATAGAATGCGTGTATAATACACTTCTCATAAAACAAAATTTGCACTAACTAAACTGTCTCAGCAGAGAGCATATGCATTCCTGCATTTTCTTTCTTCTGCAAGAAAAGAAGGATGGGCAGCTCCTGCACTGGAAAAACAATTGCATTCACATTAAGCCTTGTGCTCTTTGGGGCAGGAATTGTTGTTCTTGCTACCCTAGCCTGCCAGTCAGGTTCCTAACCCAAAATCTTTGACTAACTTCTATACTAATTAATAGAACATGAGTAGGGTGTGAGCACTGGCCTCCGATTGTCCAAACTATTTAATTATTACTCTCTGGCATGGTTTTAGTTCATGATGGCAAATAGTCTCTCATCACTTTTTTTAAGTGCAATCCATGGGCGACAACTTTTCCCATATGCAAGGTAAGAGGCCTCCCTGTTTTTAGATGGAAGTATATATGCTATACCAAACTAAGTGCCCTCAGGTCAAAGGACTGTCTGCATCTTGCCTTATTTACTGGTCTATATATTGCTCTCGTGCCTCAGGCATGTACTCTTCCAGGGGCATTTTCATATCAGGAACTGTAAATGAAAAAAGGTGAAAACAAAGAATTCAGCAGTATCTTCAGCCTTCATGACCTGTAAACAAACATAGATTCATGCTTGCTGGATCTGTGTCAATGAACACCAGCTACAATTCAGCAAAACCTCTCCTGAGTTCCAGGGTCATTCTCTTTTATTGCCTGTGCTGCAGGATGCTGATGTAGAGGAAATAAAGCACAGAATTTAACAAGGGGTGGGTTCTTCACCCAATTTGAATGAGAATTGCTGCAGGGTATGTTCTTTTTAAACCTCCAGCAGATTTAAGCAGCAATAAGTAATTTTATAGGCAATTTATCCAAACATATTTTTACTTGCAATTAAAGAGAGAATAACCAACAAAAGAAAAATTGAATCATCCCACAAGAAAACAAGTATAAAAAAATAAATTTAAAAGGATAAAAAATGATAGTACTTATGAAATATTTTTACATGCTAGTCATTTAAAAGGAATAAATATCTACAAATAACCCATGCATTGGTGTGAGATGAAACACATTTTTCTTAAGAAAAGTCTCATTACTTAGAATGACTAATTTGTGTCTGAGACACAGCTATTAATTATGGAGCCATATAAATTATGCATAAGATGTTATGCCCTGGCCATTTTTGTTAATTTATTTCCACAGAACAGTGTAGTGGTATTGGGAAGGAAGATGTGCAATACTACTTAAATGCCATGATAATACAGAAAAGCAATGTGTATACAGTATAAGCCTTAAACTGTTGTTGTACAAAGAGTAATGTCAGCATTACATCACGATCATATTAATAATGTAATCAAGATAACAGATGAACAGCAAGTAGTAAATGACATGAAGTCATTGTGAAAGGTCTTTCTTTCTCTTTCTTTCTTTCTTTCTTTCTTTCTTTCTTTCTTTCTTTCTTTCTTTCTTTCTTTCTTCTACAGTATAATGATCAAACACAGTTGCTTTTTGCAACTGGATAATGGTCTCACCAGGCAAATGATAATGTCAGATCACTTATATTTCCTTGATTTTACAAGAGAATTCTCTTTTAACAAGTACATTTCCTGGATTTACATCATTCACAAAAGATTTTTTTTATTACAACATCTTTATAGTTTTCTCATTCAAGGATGTATGAAGGCAGCAGGCAGGTTACTAAACAACTTCAGGTTTTCACTTTCCTTTTTTCTCGTGTTTCTATTTAAGAATAATCCTTTGAATAAGGACTATCTTAATCCAAAGTTGCTTCTCCCACCTTAGAGAGTTATATTAATATTTTTTTCTCCTAGATGCCCATTTACAATTGTACACAAATCAGAGGTGTGCCTGAAATGTCTCCCTTTGATTAAAATGCTTTTTTTTTTTAATTCAGTTGAGTTTCTAAAGTTGATTGTGGTATTGTGCAGGTGTCTTTTAATTGGCATAGGTAACACACATACAGCTGTTGAATACTAAAGGAGCTCCAGGAAGAGGTCTCTGCCCCTTCTACTTCTCTTAAGTACTGACTACTTAAAGAAGCCTAATAGATAAATAAAGCTATGGTATTGAGCTTCTGGCATTTGTTATCAATAGTATCTAGCAAGTTCATAAAATAATATTTATGCAGCATGTAAATAGGCTGTGAAAGCCATGTCTATGGGTATCAAGTTTGTATGCATTCAAAAAGTCACTAGAAAAAATCACGGAAGAGAAACCCATCACAAGGTGTTGAATAAAGAGATAATACTTCTGTCTCAGGACTTCCCTGAGCCACATTTTGTTGGAGTTTGGAAAATGTTCTGAGGAAGTATACCATTTTTATTGCACCCTCTCAATAAAAATAGTTCCTGGTCTGGCTATTGTTGGAAGGATGCCCTTGGGATAGAGGGTCCTTTGGTTCCCACCTGCTATGGCGGGCTTTATAGTCTTACACATCATACCTCTGTGGAAGAGGATGACAGAAGTTTGATAGGTTCAGTCTCTGGCATTTCTCACACTTTGTGATCACATGAACTTACTCTAGTGAAGCATGTGTGAATTTAGCATGAGATGGAAATGAGTCCTGGTAGCATTGTAATGTATATTTTGAGACTTGTCTTTTGCTGTTTCCATTGGTAAAATGCCAATAAAACTAAACTTTGTTTTCACAAACTAGAATTTTTACAAACATAGTGGTGTAGATCCTCAGTTGGTACAAAATAACTTTATGTAGATATGGCTATGGTTTGAAATGAAATGGAATGGCACAAAGTGTTTAATACTAAACTCAAACTCATATTTTTTGCACTAGGTAAACCTCTGCTTAATAGGCGAGTTGACACAATAATTCTGTGTGAATGAAAACATATCTGTTCTTCATGATCTATGCTTTACAAGATTTGCTTGCTAGATGTATGGTTCCAATCCAGAAATCCTGCATATTTTGTATTAAACTTCTGACTATGACTTAAAATACTTTGTTGTATGTGCTATCTGATTCACCTACCCTCAAAATGTTGGATGAAATCCTGGGTCAGTAGGTCAGTATGTAGGAGAGATTCCCATTTAGAAATGCTCACTTACTAGTAGCATCCATTAATTACAACAGACCCCTACACAACCAAAAGTCAGGTCATTTAGAATCATAGAATAGTTTGGGTAGGAAGGAAAATTTATAGGTCATCCAGTCCAATCCCCCCTTCAATTAGATCAGGTTGCCCCGTCCAACCTAGCCTTGAATGTTTCCAATGATGAGGCTTCTGCAACCTCTCTGGACAACCTGTGCCAGTGTTTTACCAGGCTCATAGCAAAAAATGTCTGCCTTACAACTAGTCTGAATCTCCCCTCTTTTCACTGAAAACCATCACCCTTTCCTATCACAACAAGCCTGGCTAAAATGCTTCTCCCCACCATTCCTGTAAGTGCCCTTTAGGTACTGAAAGGAAGCCTTTCTTCATAAGAGAGGTGTTCTATCCTGATAATTTTCATGGCTCTTCTTTGAACCTGCTCCAACAGGTCTATGTCTTTCCTGTGCTGAGGACTCCAGAGCTGGACACAGTACTCCAGGTGGGGTCTCACCAGATTGGAGTAGAGTGGCAGAATCACCTCCCTTGATCTGCTGCCCACTCTTCCTGTCATGCGGACCAAGATACAGTTGGTCTTCTGGGCTGTGAATGAACATTACTGACTCATGTCCAGCATTTCATCCACCACTACCTACAAGTCCTTCTCCATAAGGATGCTTTCAATTCTTTCATCCCCCAGTCTGTATTCATAACTAGGGTTGCTTCGACCCAGGTGCATGTCCTGGCACTTGGCCTCTTGAACTTCATGAGGTTCACAGGGGCTTACTTCTCAAGATAGTCATGAACCCTCTGGATCACATCCTGTCCCTCGAGCATGTCAACCACACTTAGCCTCAATGAGGTCTGAATTTTAAAAAAGCAATTAATCATATGCCTACATACTTTAAAAAATATCTTTAAAGCTATTTTCTTAATCAAAATCAGATTTTAAAAAGTAATGGGAGCAATCAGCTTGATTTTCTAAAAAAGCTAGGTTCTACTTTTAATTTCTGAATAATTTTTTAGTTAAAATAGCCAATAACTTTCCACTCAGTCCAGTAGCTTCTTTCTTTC
>JANHFX010023676.1:81026-98009 GCA_027560015.1 Chloroceryle amazona | reverse complement strand
CCCCCGGCCCCATCTTTGGCTGCTGGCTGCGAAGGGTTTGGGGCCAGGGTTGTTTTGAGTTTTTTTTTTTTGTGGCTCTGCACCGGGTTCTGGAGGCATTTCATGTTCCCCAGTGGGAAGCTGCTGAACTGGAGATGTGTCTAGAAAGAAATGCTAATCAGTGTCTGGGGCTTCCCGGCTGCACAGCGAAGGAGCGGTAAACAAAGGAGCAGTCCCAGGGTGCCCATTCCCCCCCCCTGCCACCCCCGGGTTTGGTTTTGTGGTTTTGGTTTTGTAGTTTATTATTTTATTTTAATTTTTTAGCCAGAAATGGCCATATCTGACCCAGCGTTTGGCAGAAGGATGCCCATCTCTGAAGGCATTGCTGCAGAGGGAGAGCAGATGATTTCCCGTTGTTCAGAGGCTTGCGAAGGGAGGGTCAAGATAAATCGCTCTCTTACTGCAACTCCCTTCCCTCTGGGACTTTCCACAGTCCCACCAGGCTCTTCTGCAGGCCTGGGATGCTCATTCTCATGGTGTTGCTGTTTTGTTGATTTTTGTTTGCCTGGTTTTTATCACGGCCGGGGCCTCTGCTAGCCCTGGCAAGAGGATTTTTAGGGCCTTTTGTTGTTTGGTGTGTCCTCTCCCCATTTTTTTTTTTTCTCTTCTGTGCTTCTCAGATAAGGTGTTGGGATTTGCTTTCTGGTCCTCAGCCATTTTGTACTTTGAGGCCTTCCAGGGAGGTGTTGGTGAGACCAGTTGGAGAGGTGGGATGCTGGCTGGGTGGAAGGGGGAGCTTTGCTGTGCACTGCAGAGACTTGGGGTCCTTGCCAGGAGCTTGTCCCCCTGCAAAGGAGAGGAGAACGGGGAGCATCTGTGGAGTAGTTGCAGCTACGATGAGTGTGGAGTCCAGTGTTGGGAGTCCTGGGCATCCTCCATACTCAGTCAGGGCCATCCTCTGGAGTTACAGAAGGTTTGTGGTGCAAAATCCTCCAGAATGGTGTGGAGGGGCTGAGCGGTCACACTGTGAGCTGGGTGTGTGCTGAGGATGGGGGGATGTTGTGTGCAACGCACGCTGTTTGCTGTTCAGTGCTGGGCAGACCCCACCTGGGGGATGGTGGGGTGACAGTGGCAGAGATGGAAGGGGCTGAAAGCCAAACTGCAAGCAGCAGAGGTAGCCCTGAGCGCGGGGGCTTTATCAGCATCTTTGTTGTCTTCAGCTACTCTGTCTTAACTTCTGACCCCTTTGGCTCTCTCTATGTGGTGACATTTGCTTGGGCAGCCACTAATCCTCATGGGGCAGGAGCTTTCCAAACTGACACCCTGCCAGGCTCACGTTCCTGTGACCACCCTGTCTTTGGTGCCAGCCTGGGGTGCCCTTTGGTTCCCACCATGTAGCTGCCTCCCTCCCCAAGCAGCTGCATTTCCCCTGGGCTCGTGACTCCACTTGTACCTGCTGTGACACCACGTGGAGCTGTGCCCTCCCATCGGAAACCGCTGGCCTGGGATGTGCTGGGAGCTGGATGACCTCCCTAGATCACCTTGGGGCAGATACCCAAGCAGCCAGGAGATGTAACTGCAGCAAACCCATCCTCTGAACCCCCCCAACTCGTGTACCCATGGGGAAATGGAGGCTGAATTCAAGGCTGAGGTGGTAATTGCCCCAATGTCTGTGGAGAGGGAGGGATAAAATTTTTTATAGCATATTGGGAAACTTCATGGACTTCAGTTTAATGAACTATACGGATAATAGGTTTAGCCTTGGCAGTTTGCTACTATATTATTTAAAGAGCTGCAGGATATGGTAAACATCATACAAAGTCACCAGGATAAGCCCATGCACCAATTCTGGCCTCACCCTGGTGAGCCCGGTGTGGCCTGTGCCATGTCTGTCTGTGTTTGAATGGGGCAGGGAGGGGGTTGCCTGGGTTTCTGTCACGGGAAGTCTGTAATCCAGACAGGACAGATAAAAAGCTCAGTGGCTGCTTATTCAAAGGTGTGGGAGGATGAAGAGTCTGGCTCAAGGTCATAAAGTTTGTATGGGAGAGATGGAGCCCCCCCCGATGTCCTGCTGGCCAGTGCAGTGTCCTGCCCACGCTATTGGGGTCACGCTGTCTCTGCCTCCTCAAAACCCCTTTTTTCTGCCAAAGCTTGGAGCACAAAAGCACCTTTCATCCTCGTGCTGCAGGAGTGGGAATTCTGAAGGAGACTGTGGGTGAGGGAGCCCCATCCTGCTGCTCTCATGGGCTGTGCAGCACTCAGCCCCTCCAACCTGCCCCCAGCTCCTAGCACCCCTATTCTTCTGCTCACAGGGACTTTCTTGCATGAAGATTTAGGACCCATTTCCAGTGGGAATGAGTTTGAGACCCTGCAAGGCTGGTTTTTAGCTTGTAGAGGTGTTTATAGACCCAGCTGCTTTTTGAGGTGTGGAGCTGCTCTGGGGCTGCTGTGCTGCTCAGGCAACCTCCCTGCCTGCACCCAAATGCCAGGACACAAACTGTAGAGGCTCTTCCAGCATGGAGATGTTTTAATAAATATCGAGAGGTGCCTCTGCATAAGTACCTCTGCTAAATGCCTGTCTGCAGAGGCCCATCTTCCAGGCTGGAACTGCACCGGGTGCTTGATGCACGGCCTCGAGATGCCCGTGCAAGTTGCCTTTTATTTCCAGCACTGCATCCTAGATCCAATCCATCTGACTTCTGTCCCCACCTCCCCACTGTCACTCGTGCCCCTTTGTACCGTTTCATGTATAAGAAACCAGGGAAATTCAGAGCAACTCTGCCCCACCTCCCCCAGCCCCAAACCCATTAACGTGGTCCCATCTCAGATGTTGCCTCAAAAGTGTTGTTACCTCTGAGCAAACCCCCTATTTTATTTCACTTTTGTGATTCATTTTTATGCTTAATACCTCTTCCTGCCCTGACACAAGGGGGTGACCACCTCAGGGGGGTTCTGGGTGCATGCAGATGACAGATAAAGTATTTTGCACAGCCCCATAGACAGCTGAGCCTGGTGGCTCCTGTTTTTGCCTGTGTCTGGAGGTGGATTCTGGTTTCTAGAGGTTCTGAGCCTCCCCTATCTCTCCTCTTCTCCCAGTATTTCTCTTGGTATCTTTCTTTTCTATTCCCCCCCCCTTTTTTCTCTCTCTTTTTTTGACAGAGCCTTAGTGATGCAGCATGTGGCCTCATTCTGTTCAAGGTTGAGCTGAAACTTGAAAAGTTGAGCTGTGCCTAAATAACAGGCCAGGAATTCAGAGGGATGCAGCAGCCTTTACCTCTTGAGGTAGTTCTCTGCACAGGGAGGCCTTTGCTTCCAAAATTCTTCCATTTTGGTTCTTTCAAGAATTTAAATAGATATTTTTTTTTTGCTTTTTCTTCTAGTCCTTTTACCTTGGTTATTGTAACTTCTCCTGCGCTCAGTGGTGCTGAGTTTGAAGGCCTGGGATACTTGAAAGTCATTTTTGGCCCTACCTGCCAGTTTATCTCGGGAGGGATCGCTGTGTTCTGAGCCAGCCTGAGCAAGGGACTTGCACTGGGCACCCCTGCAGCCCAGTTCATCTGGAGACACATTTGCTGATCCCCTGGATGGGCTGCCCGTGCTTGGTCCATGAGCTGAAGCAGGGGGGCTGGATTTGGGGCAGTAGCAAGAAAACAGCCCAAATTCAGACACTTCGGAGGCTTTTTGCTCAGGACCAATGTAATTCCTGCATTTTCTAGTTGGAATTTACAACTGTAATGCGTCTTTTTAACTGTGTTAAAAATAGTTTGGGTGCATTTTTCATCCGCATACTTTGCACCATACATTCAGTTAATTAAGCAAGTGCACGGACTTAAATGATAATAAGGAAGAACATTTCCTCCCTGTCTAATTCTATTAAAATTTCCTTGGGCCATCCACATCCCATTTGTTCTTCCCCTTTAACTCTGCCAGAAGCCACCTCTCCTCTCTCTCCAGAAAGTCTCCTCTCTGCACTGCCTGCATCCTGGCATGGCCATGGCTGGTGTGGTGAGAGGGTGGAGAGTTGATGCCAGGGCTTCACTGAAGGTCCAGGGATTTCTGAGCACGAAGGTGGCTGCTTCTGTGACTCCTTCCACCCCTCAGGGACTGATGAAAAGATGCTTATTTCATATTGACCCATTTCCAGATAATTTTTTGCATCAAACTGGAGGACTCTGAGAACCCATAACCATTTTTCTCCTCACTAGGCAGCTCTCATGTTTTGTTTTCTACTATTTTTTCTATACTTGTTTTATGGCGTTCACTAATCAGGAATAAGTTTAGTTGGATGGCTTCATTTATCCACCCCTAAGCACTGAGAGGTGGTGGTTCATGGCAAGCCCTCGCTCACAGCCAGGGGTAGTGCTGGCAGGTATGATGCCACCAAACTCAGCCTGTCATCCCCTAGTGACATGCAAGGACCTCCTGGGTGGTTCTCCTCACCTCCCAGTTCAGTATGTGGGATAAAGGAGCCCATCCAGATTTCCCATATGTGCTGATGTTAATGGTCCTGCTGGGCTTTAACCTGGTGCCAGTGCCCTCAGCCGTGTGGTTGTGCTCACCCTGGGCACCAGGGAGACCTTCATGGTGTGATGCCTCACGAGCTCCTCTCCAGCTGCTTAGTCAGAGCTTGGTGGGAGCAACCTGATTTCAGTCGCTTTAATGTGTCACGTTCCAGCCGTCGCATTCGCCCCACACCGGCAGTAAGGGAACGAAAACCAAGCTGAGCTGCCTGCTGGGTGACCTCCTTTTTGTGCTGCAACACCCCTCAACCAGATGAGTCTGGTTATAAGAGGGAATAACCCCCAAATTCTGTACTAAAGGGAAGATGGGCATTGCTTGAAGAGATGCAGGTAGTCCTTAAGCAACCTGATTTTTGCTAGGTTTGGTTTGTGGTTCTTTTTGCATTGCAGCAGAGGGAGGGTGAGGTGCTGCCATGTGTTTGGTGGGGCAAGGGGTAAGAGGGTTTGCCTGTTGGGCATCGAGGGTCTTACCAGGATAAAAAGCATCGAAGTTTGGTATTTCGTTTCTGGAATTTAAGCAGCAAATGTGTAGCCCTGCATAATCCATTTGAAGGTGGCCCAAATGCTCAGCTGGCTTCTTAGTTCTTGAGGGAGAGATTCCTCTTTAAACTGTGGTGGCAGGGAGATGTGCCAGTCTCTTTCTGCTATGGAATCTCCTGGAGAGAAGATGCAGGAGATCTGAGAAAGATGCAGAGTGATTCCTACGATGCACTGAACTTTGTGATGTGCTCCATGTCCCCAGCTCCCAACGCAGCAGAGAGAGGAGATCTCCAGCACCAAGACACGTATTGCTGGAGGATAATGCAATGGCTTTTAGCCCTGAGGGTCAACAAAGAACCTCATTTCCATCCCAGGTTGTTGCAGTGGCTCTAAGCTGAGTTTTGTGTATGTGGAGATAGGAGCTGTGTTGTAAGTTGACTTGACTAGTGAGCACACGACAGCAAAAGCAGGTAGTGAAGGACACTTTGGCCGGTGCTGCTGGGTCCTTCACCACTCCTATGTCTGAACAGCTCCTGAGCTGCAAGCTAAAAACACTCTGGCTACTCTGACACTCAGCTATGAGCAAAAGCTGGTCCCATGAGGACTCCAGGAGCAGGGATTTAAATGTGGTCCCTTGGTGGATGTGCCAATCTGCCTAGTTTAAAAGAAAAATGCCATTTTTCTCCCATAAGACCCAAGTGGTGTGATAACCCCTGAAGCTGTGGGTGACCTCAGCTCCCCAGGTGGCTCTCCTGGGTGAAGTGTGAATGCAGCCTCCTGTGCCATGTACACTGATGGTGTTTTGGGAGCGGTGGGTTGGTCACATGTGGGGTTTTTTTTTCTAAAGCACTGAATTAATTACATAGTGTTGTCTGGTGGGGAGCATCTCTCACAAGTCACTGGCTGAGATGGTGAGAGTTGCTTTATTACAGCCTCGGGGCTTCTTGACTGTCTATCTGCCAATAAATGAGGGCAACTGGAGCATTCCTCCAGAACTCTCTCTGGTCTGTCTTTGGCATCACTCCAGCTTCTTAACATGCTTTTCAGAAGAGTGAAAAGCTTTGGTGTCTGTAAGCATCTATCCGGTGACGCTTTGGAGTGGATTGGATGTCGAAGGGCAGCTTTTTCCAAGGCATGGAGAGCAGGAGACCTGCAAGATCTTCTCGCCTCTCACTCTTGCTGCTCTAAGGAGGTGATTTAAAGCTACATCAGTGTCACTGGGACTGCTGGGTGCAGCAGAAGCCTCAGCTTTGCAAGCCTTGTGACTGAGCAGTTACTTGTTTTGTTTCAGGATGGATACTGGAGGTGGAGTGGGCTTTGAGGTCCAGTTTGGTGATGCCCAGCTATCTGCTGGGCTCCTCACAGGAATCTCATCGGAGCCTTGGTGCAGGCTTAGGTGAGCAGGGCTGCCTTCTGGAGAGACCCACTTCTCTCTCTTGATGGCAGAGGGACCCTAAGTTGCCTTAAGTTGCCTTAGGTGAACGCTGGGTGGGATGAGTCCAGACAACAAGGAGAGAAGACAGAGCCTGGCACGATTTCAAACTGAAAACTGGAGGCAGTTGAGGCATCTCCCACCTCCTGCCACAGCCTGTAGGAACTGGGATGTTCAGAGCCACAACTACACTGTGGATGGCATGCCAAGAAAGGTTGAGGTGAGAGATGGGGCTCATCCACTTTAGAATGGGATGCTCGGGGTCTGTGATCCACATTCACCCAGCAATGTTTGAGAAGAGATTTCAAGAAAGAAACCTTTATAGCAAACCCTGATCAACTCAGGTAGGCCTACAAGCCAAGACCCAGGGGAAATCAGAAGATAATCAAGCTTTAGGAATACTGATTATAGTTCCTAAGGAGGTACAGTTGTGTTCAGGCTCTTGGAGGGGAGTGGCCAATGGCCACCTTTTTAGAGATCCTCTTATTTTTCCAATGCCTCCCCTAGGAGGGTGGGATGGGGTGATGAAGCAAGAGGACAGCCAAGATCAGAGGGAATGATTGTCCCTGCTTGGGTTAGGAGGCAACTGCTCTCTGTCTGAGGATCCTGGCAGTCCATAGCACTTGGTCTCTTTAGGATGAGATTGAAAGAGGCAGAGATTTTTGCCTTCTGGAGGGTGTTTCCCAGGATTTACAAACACCTTGTTTATGAACAAACCCTGATCTGCCTGGAAGTCCTGCTCTCTGCTCCAGCTCTCTGCCAGCTCGGGGAGGTGACAGCACTGAAGCCAACCACTTCTGGGGTGATGGTCACGGTGGCTGAGCACAGCAGGGCAGGGGGTCCCAGTGCCACTTCCACACATCGCTGTCACTCTCTGTAAGTTGTTATGATGCCTGGGGAGGAAAAAAAAAGAACAAACCCAAAACAAAGCTGGCAGAAATCCTGTCTCTGAGTTGACTCACACCTCTTCTCCTCTGGTGTGACCAAAGTAACTTGTGCCCAGGTACCCACTGCGTGTGTTCATTGCAACTTTGGTTTGATATGGTGGGGAAAAACTAATATGTGGTGCAAAAGAAAAAGTTCATTTTAACTATTATCAATCAGATAATAGTTAAAATGAACAGCAAGGGGAAAGCATTACTCTGTTAAGACTACAGCAGCGTGCAAGTGCCTCTAATGCAAACAGAAGTCTACAAGCTTCTGTTCTATACATCAAGCCAAAAAGAGCTGGTCCCTGCTGGAAGGTCTGAATTGAGCAGACAGGGCAGATGAAAGGCATAAAGCCATCGTCAGGGGACTGCTGGTAAATGGTATCTTTGTTCCACTTTTCTTTTTTTTGCCCAGCTTTTTATTTGCCGTTGAATTCGTACGTTGGTTTTGTGCTCCTTGGGTTTGCAGAAGAAGGTGGGATTGGCTTTGGCTGGAGGAAACTGTTGGAGACATGGGCCAGACTATTTTAGTGGGAAATCCCATAGTCTGAGGACCTCAGCAGAGGTAACTTTGGGCTGGGAGGGTGAAGGATCATCCCCAGGACATGGATCTCCCATACTGGGGCACTGGGATCTTGCTGTTCATTACAAGTGCAGTGTCTGGAGGACTGTGAACTGGGCTTACTGGTTTTCTTGCTGTTCGGGTGTTACAAGTGACAGCCAAATGACAATGCTGGAGACTACTTCTGCTTGTTTATGGCTTTTGCACCACTCAGGTCTCAAAGTGGCCATTAATTGAGTTTATGCTTGCTCAGATTCATTCCCTGATCTGAAGAATGTAATATGGGATGTGAGGGCACCGCTTCTTTCACTCGAGAGGAAAGCAAAGGGAGTTGAACAGAAATATCTCTGTATTATAGCTGGACAAACAGGGATTGAGGCTGTGTTTCTTCCTGCCACTTCAAGCCATGTGGTTGTTAACCCTGAATGCTTCCAGGAGGGGCAGTGAAAAACAAAAGCTCTCCCCAGTAATAAGGACCACTCGTAGCTCTTGGAGCTGGTGGGCTGCACAAAGGGCTCAGGCTGCTGTGGCTGTTGGTTTGGTGTTGGGCATTGGTTTAATAGTGGGGTTATTCATCTTTCCTCCTCTTCAGTGTCTGGCAAGGCTGGAAATGCAGTGTCTTGTCCAGTTAGCTTCTCCCTGGGCCCTCCTACAAGATTTCTGGAGTTTATTAGCAAGGATTTGTTCTTTAAGGACTAGTGAGATTCCTGAGTCATCTCCTTAGGCAGGGAGCTATTTATTTCAGTGTGTGTGTGTTACACTCCCTGGGAGTGGGTGTCTCTCTTCCACTTTTGGATCCTGCCCTGACTCTATATAAAGACTCCAGGCTTGAATGAGCAGCAAAACCAACCCTCAAACTGGCTCCATCATTGGGAAGCTTCGTGCTGCTGATGCGAGCTCTCTTGGCTGAAAGAGCGTGGCCGTTTGGAGCATGGGTAGGAGTTTGCATGGGGTATCTGTCCACCTTGGGGTTGCATAGCTGCTAGGACAGCTTGTAGGGACACAGAGTGCTCTGTGTCCATGCCCAGGAGCAGTTCTTGCTCTACAGTGGGTCATGATCAAGAGGGAAGCATGATTTGTACCTCCTTTTCTGCCCTGAGGTTGACTTGTTGATGTCATTGGGTTTGTGGTCGGTGGGCTTTTTCTTATTTAGGAGAGATGAGATATTTCCAAGTACCTGTAATTCTCTGTTGGTATCGGAGCAGGGACCAGAGGTGCCAAGGGCAAGTGCAGATGGGCTTCTCTGAGACATTGCCAGCACATTAGCTGCCACGCTTGGGGGAATTTCACAGTGCCAGTTCTCCTGGGATGGCTCTTTTCTGACACAGCCCATGCTTGCTTGGTGGCCTTCCAAAAGCTCTCTCACTGCATGTGAGTTTGGGATTTTGGGGGTGCAAGAAGAGCCCCCTCACGTAACAGCTGTGGGGAGCTGCAGAGGAGCCAGGATGCTAATGGCCATGCTCATCCAAAAGCTGCCTTCACACTCAATTAAACATCACCCTGAGCCAGAGGGACAAGTCCTCATGTCATTATGTCTTGAACTAAATTGCTGGCACTTGATGAGGGCTCTGTCTCCATAGCCTGAGGGACCGATGCATTTAATCCGTATCAGCACTAAAGAAACTTTGTTAGTGTGAGCTCGTGGTTTGGTCCTTGTGGCTACTGGGCATGCATCGCTGTGCTTGTCTTTTTCTTAGTTATGGCTGTTCCTGTACGGAAGGAAAAAGACCTAAAGAAAAGGAGAATTTCCTGGGATCTTTGTAATTTGTCAGGCGTGACATGTAGTCATGGAATTTGGCACTGAATTTTCCTCCTTTTCCATGTTTTCTCCTTTAACATCTAGATGTTTTTAATGCTGTTCTTATTCAGTAGCTTCTCTCTTACCAGCTAATGAGGGGTAGGAAAAGTTTCTGTGTTGACCTTTTGTTGCTGCTGCTGTTTTTCTTTCCTGTGACACAAATCAGGTACAATCTGAGACCTTCTCTGAGCTTCCCCTCCAGACCCTGAGCCTGTGCTCTCCTTGATGCCTGTTTGTGGGTGGTGGGAGCATCTCCAGTCGTGCTAGAGCGTGCTGAGGCTTAGTCTGTGAATCAGTACGTCTCCCATCTAAGCCTGGGCTAGATAACACTCTGTAGGTCTGAAGGTTGGAATTCAGCTGGAGGTGGCTTAACCTGCTGTAGTATGGGGGGAATGAGTTGAGGTGGTGAGTACAGGGTAAGGTGATGAAAGTGCCTGAATAAGACAAGGGAATGGGACTCTAAAGAGGTGTTTGTTCCACTGTTTCTACTGGAAGATGGGGATGTAGATATCTACCAGTAGGTGAGACATATCCCAACCTCAGGTCTCCGCTCTGCTTTGGAATAGCCAAATCTGAGGCCTGATAGTAGGACAGGGATTGGCATTGCCTGGCCTTGACCCATCCATGTGCAAGAACTTGGGCACCTGTGGAGCACCTCCACTGAATTTGCCTTTTTCTGCCACCCCTCTTTGCAGATGCTCTGCAAAGCAAATAAGCCTGCCACGGGTGTGTGCTTGGTGTAGAACCTGCCCAAGCCCCAGCTCCCAGCCAAGAAATGGGCTGAACCTCCAAAGCACGTCCCAGTCCTACCTAGCCTTGCTCTTCTGGCCCTTCTCCACATGGGAGCAGATGGCTATTAAAAGCCCCAGAGAAATTCATTAAGCTAATGGATTGCCAGCCCCCGTCTGTGGCCGAGGAGGCTCATCTACCCTGCAGTCCTGTCCCCATGGGACGAGAGCTGGGAAGAGTGGCCAGAGCCAAGCTCAACCTAGCCAAGCACTAGCTGCAGTGGGCTGGTGGGATCTTCACCCCGTGTGTGAAACACAGGGGCTGGTGGAGGAGCCCAGAGAGGTAGCACAGACCAGATGGGGCACCTTATTTTTTTTTATTTGCTAAAAGCACGGCAGGAATGAAATGAAGATTAATTAAACCCTTTCTTTCTTTGGCAGGGGGCCCCTTCTGTTTCCTTTTGCTTGTTGCCGATTCTAGGGAAGACTAAAAAAATGTGCTAGAGAGGAAGCTAAACTCTGAGCATCCTTTCAGGAGTGCAGAACGTGGCCCCTGAGGGACTGCAGGGTTTAATTACGGGGGACTGTCCTGCGAGGCTGGGTTACACAACCAGGATGGAGAGTTTTGGTTTTAGCAGCAGGCTGATGATGCTGTAACTCAAAATACTACCTGGCTATTATCCATTCATGGCTTTTTTATCACCGTCGGTGTCCTCAACACACAGCACAGGCCACTCGCGAGGCTCCGCGCCAAGAGGGAGGTGGGAAGGAGCACGCAGGAGCATAAAAGGGCCATTTGATATTTCCAGTGCCTGGTGACATAATTCCCAGACAGCCCGAGCAGATCTCGGAGCTGGCTGACGAGTCGCCGAGGAGATCTTGCTATGATGGCACCGAGTGAAGGTGACTCCTTCCCAGCTCTGGCAGGAGCAGGATGCCCTGATGGAGAATTCGTGCTGCGGCGTCTGCTCGCAAGCTCCGCACCGGCTGCTGCCTCCCGGGATAAGAGCCAAGTTAGCGGCCGGGAAAGCGCTTTAGGACCATGGAGATGTCATATGGGGGAGATGTCATATAGGGTGAGGACTAACACCTTGGCTGGGGTGTTAGGCATGCCCAGGTGTCATATGCTGGAGGATGTTGCTCCTGCCTGCTCCTGGGTGGCTTTGTGCTGTCGTTTGAGATGCTGTTGTTGGCTCCGGTCCTTGCGAGCCTTGGTTCCTGGTGTGCTTTGTAGTGGTTTTGTGCCAGGTTTTATTCAGCTCCGGAGAGATTTATTGGCTGCTGAAGGCCATGGGCATGTCTTGAGCTGAGCGTGGGCTTAACCTGTGTGCTGGTGGGGATGGTTACCCTTGTTTTCATGGAATCACAGAACCTTAGGGGTTGGAAGGGACCTCGAGATTGAGTCCAATCCCCCTGCCAGAGCAAAATCACCTAGATCAGGTCACACAGGAATGCATCCAGGTGGGTTTTGAATGCCTTCAGAGAAGGAGACTCCACAACCTCCCTGGGCAGCTGGTTCCAGTGTCACCCTCACTGTGAAAAAGTTTTTCCTTATGTTTACCCAAAACTTCCTATGCTCCAACTTGTACCTATTACCCCTTGTCCTGTCACTGGATGTCACTGAGAAGAGCCTGGCTTCATCTTCCTGACGCTTGCCCTTTACATATTTATAGCCACGAATGAGGTTTTCCAGTTTGGGAGCTGAGGTCTGGAGGAATTCATTGAGGTGGGATGGCTGTGGTGTAACCCAGCACCTCTGCTCCCTGTGCTGTAACCCCAGCCTCCCCCTCTTCCAGCACTTATGAGCATTTCCCATACAGCCAAGGAGGCTTCAGCCTGTATCCCTGTCACATCAGGCCTTCCTAGGCTTTGCATTATTAAATATTGTGTCCATTATAAATGTTCTTTAAGCACAGCTACTTATCAGAACAAAAAATACTCCATTTCCATACTTTAACAGTTGGCTTCATCTGCTTGTGGGACTTAAAATAAATGAGAAGTTAAAAAAAGGCAAAAAAAAAATGGTGAGAGGCTGAGGTTGGAAGCAAATGCAGAAGTAAATCTTTGCAAGAGGATATTCAGGTTTTCTGTCCGAATAGCCACGTGGTCACTGGGCTGTGTGCTGGGAGGGATTGTTACCCTCGTTTTCACAGGATCACAGAACCTTAGGGGTTGGAAGGGACCTTGAAAGATCATCTAGTCTAAAACAAAATCACGTGCAAATTCATTAGTGTTAAAGGCAGAAGAGCATTTGCTGCTGTGACGTCCACGGTGATGGATTAGACTGTACTCTGGGGATGCCCCTTCCCCCACACCCCCATCAGCTTCCCACCTTCTCCGTCAGCTGGCAGAGACCCTGGCAAACCAACCTGACCCTGTTTCTGTACGTTTGGCTTAGAGGGAGCATCAAGAAGGTGCAGATGCAGAGCAGGAGAGCTGGGGCCAGCTGCTGAGCCCAGTGATGGCTTTAGTGTGATTTTTGGTGAGCCTGAAGCTCTGGCTGCAGATTGCTGTAGTTTCCAAGGTCAGATTATTTTGCTCCCTACTTCTAAGAAGCTGGGTGGTACCTGCTGCTTTGCAAGAAACTGGATTTGAGTAGCAGTAACCCAGGTCGTGGTCCTGCTGTTGGTTATTCCCTTGCTGTGGAGGTGTCTTGTGCTTGCCTGTGGGACATCTGTGTCCTCCACCTGCAGCATCCCAGAGTGGAGCTGTTTGATGTGACCCAGGCAGGTGATCATCTTTTTTTCCCAGGGAATAAACCATGGAAAGTGGCTTGAGAATGAGCTGGGAGTTGGAAGCAGGGTCTCACTGCTATCAGGCTGGGGTTGATTTCCTCTGGATCACATGGGAGAGGCACCATCCCCTTCTGCTCCCGAGTTAAACTGCGACAGCTCTCCCAGGCAGCAGAACAGCACGATGCTGCAGGGCTGAGGGAGCTGCTGGGAGACTTGGATCGTGCCTGAGAAAAGGAGGTTAAAAGCAGGTTTTTGTAAGCCTTTGCCTGCCATTTTAAACGGGAAGGATGTTTCCCTGGCAACGAGATGGATGCTTCCCAGCAAAGCATATGGCTTCCATCGACTTTGATTTACCGGCGTGTTGAAATGGCAGCTAGCTAATCTCTCTTCAGCTTTCATGTGTCCGTGCCCTGTGTCCCTGTTACTTTGGAGCTTTAAAAGACTTTGGGTCCAGCCCCTGTGGTGCTGGCCTTGTCTCTGTCCTGGGCTGGAGCCGGTGGGATCCTATGGCAGGGCTGCATCTGGGGACCTTTGCAAACTGGGACCTGCACAAAGGACCTGAGCATTGCCCAGGGCAAGGAGCTGCAGGGTGG
This sequence comes from Chloroceryle amazona, assembly GCA_027560015.1. Classification (NCBI taxonomy): domain Eukaryota; kingdom Metazoa; phylum Chordata; class Aves; order Coraciiformes; family Cerylidae; genus Chloroceryle; species Chloroceryle amazona. The sequence continues at coordinate 84,253 of JANHFX010023676.1, read as the reverse complement.
GCAGGAAAATCTTCTCTGCCTTTGCTGCCTTTCACCAGCCAAACAGCTCCTCCTCCTCAGAGAATGTAATCTGCAGCCCTCTCTTCCTATTCTCCTCCCTGCTCTAAATCATTTTTAGATGTTTTCCACCTTTCACCACACAATCAGCTGCCTCCTGCAGCTTGCTATTTATTATTATGTTTACTGGCGTGGGGAAATGAGGAGAGGGAGCAAACCTGTCATTTGCTGAGCAGGGGAACTTGGGGGAGCTGGTTTCTGTGAGCTTGTGGCTCTCTCAGGCTCACTAGTGTGAGCCAGCCCCTCTAGGCTCACGTGGCAGCCCCCTCAGAGGGACAAACCCTCTTGTTTTCATTGCTTCCCATTGCTGGCTCGCCATTCTTTGGCAAATTTGATGAAAATTGGCCAACAGGTCCAAATATTAGAGTGAGGCAGCCAGATGGGGTGAGCACATGAGCCTCGCTGCCTTGGGGACCAGGGTAGCTGGAGAGGTTTGGTGGTGGTGCTGGGCTGGGTGTGGGGGGAGGTATTATTGAAGCAATTCCACCTTCTATGCAAGTATCCAGGTGAGCCAAAAAGCCCTGACCAGCACATGCTGGTTCTCATTGCCACAAGCCCCCCAAAGCTGCCCAGCCTGAAAGGCTTTTTAAATGAGGCTCCTTTGCAACTGTGGTTGCCTTTATTTCTCCTGGCAGGATCATGGCTTTCCCTTAAGCTCCAGGCAGCCTCTTGCCCTGCAAAAAGGGCCGTCGATGACAGGGGGCTGCCCCTTGATCCCCTCAGTGCTGGGGGTTGAGTCCTGCTCTCCCATCTGCAGCTGGCCACCCACTCGCTGCATCTGAGCCATGCTGGAGGAGATGAGAGGTAACAGAAGGGATTCATTGCCCATTGGTGATGGGGATTCATTTATTGGGTGCAAGGTGAGGCTGTGCCCTGGCAGACCCTGTGCACTGGCTGCTCTCTGAGCAAAGGAGATGTGGGTGGTGGCAGCAGGATCTCTCCACTGCTCCTGGGAGGCAGCGTGGCTGGGGCAAATCCAGCTACAGCTCAAGGAAATGTTACTGCAGTAGAGGGGAATTTGGTGGATAAAGGACTTTGAATTTAGAGCTGCAGCTCCTGGAAGGACTCAAAATAGTTTTATTAGTGACAAGGTGAAACGAAGCTTGACTGGCAGCTGTTGTGATGCTCTCCCCTCCCTGAGGCACGACTGCCTGTTTCAGCAGTGGGTTTAGAGCTAAAGAGCACTGCCTTCTTAGCCTGAGCCCTCTGGACATTGCGGTTTGTTTTACAGCCCTTGACCCCAAGCAGCTCCTCTGGGCCTGCCCATCCTCATGGCCAAGGGTTCCCATTCCAGCAGGAGCAGCTGCACAAGCCTGGAAAACACCGGGGCCGTATCCTGCCACCCTTGCCATGGAGGAGCGTGCCCGTCCTACTGATGTGGGGAAGGGATGCACAGCTCCAAAACCTGCCACTGGACTTTTATTTCTAGTTGTTGAGCCTAATCCTCCATTTTTCTGCCAAACTCGGGTGTCCCTCGTGCGTTGCTGGGTTTGGACCTGGCTGAGACAGACCCTTTCTCATGGCAGTGCAGCCCCCCAGGCCTTTGGGGGGGTTATTCCTGCTTTGCATGGGTGTGGGGGAGAGTTGCAGAGAGGGAACATGGTCCTGCTGTTTGCAGCACCCCCGTTATTCCTCTGGGTATGATTTTTTTCACCCAGTTTGGGAGGCTGGGAGGGGTCATCATCTCTTGGGGACTAAAAAGGCTGTGAATCAGCTCTCGTGCTTCTTGGCTCTGAGCTCTTTCCTAATCACTAGCTGGGACAAGAGAAGAAAAATTAAACAGATGGTGAAATTACCAACTCTGAGACATATTATACGGGCAGTTTGCAAATACTTATTTCTTTTCCCTGAGACTCAGTTAAACTGACGAGCAAATGAAATTAGCAGTGCTTTGGGTAACGCTAGAGTTTTACGCTTCGGTGTTACCGGTGTAAACCACATTTTTGTCTTCCAATTATCAAGGCACAAAGCTGGGGATGGACCCCAGGAAGCAGCTGGGGCATCCTTGTGCCTTTGACACTCAGCAAAATCATGGCTGTTGTCCTTTGCTGTTTAGCGAGGAGGGAGCTTGCCTTTACAGAAGCATAAAATCATGGGCTGAGGTGTGGGGAAAGTGAGGTTTTATTTTAGTTATTTATTTTCAAGTTAACATGAGGATTTTGAGCCCTTTGTTTGCCTGCTGTGGGTCTAAGATGCTTCATGCAGCTGCTGACAGCTGCTGAGCCTCTGTCCCCGCAGATGGAATGAGAGGAGGTGGCTTCAAGCTGCATCAGGGGGAGTTTAGATTGGATATTAGGAAGAAATTCTTTGAGTGGTTGGACACTGGAACAGGCTGCCCAGGGAGGTGGGGGAGTCACCATCCCTGGAGGGGTTTAAAAAATGAGTTGAAGTAGCACTTGAAGCTATGAGCCAGTGGATAGAGAGATGTTGGGATGAAGGTTGGACTTGATGATCCTAGAGGTCCTTTCCAACCATAACGGTTCTATTCTGTGGTGCTCTGGGTGAGGATGGTTTTAATTTGGTCTAATTCTTGGTGCCGTAAAACTCATGCGAAAGCAGAGACAGGGCAGCCAAGCTGAAGGAGCTCAGAGGGACAGAGCTTGTCCTTCCCAGGCTGGAAACCTCCGGCTCCAGCTGCATTGTTGCTTCTGGGACAGACCTTTGAGAAACTGGCTACTATTCCTGTCAGCCTTGCACATTTGAGAGACAATCTTCCTACCTGCAATTAGACCGGAGCCTATTTTTGTATATCCCCATTCTCTTGGGGAATGTTTAGATGAGATGCAGCTTTACATTTTACAGGGACATCTTGCTTTTAACCCAGTTTTAGAGCTCTGTTAAGACAGGTCGAGGGACTTGCTCAGGTCAGTCAAAGGAGCTTGACCCCCCCCAACAAGAGGATTTTTATTCCTGCGTGTCCCAACCACGCAGCATAGGACAGTGGAGAGAGGTTGGTGCTGGTCTCTTCTCACAAGTCATTAGTGATAGAACAAGGAATGGATTCAAGCTGCAGCAGGGGAGGTTTAGACTGGACATTAGAAAAAATTTCCCAGCAAGAGCAGTCGGCCACTGGAATGGGCTGCCCAGGGAGGGGGTTGAGTCACCATCCCTGGAGGGGGTTAAGGGTTGCTTAGATGTGGTGTCGGGGGACATGGTTTTGGGGTGGGCTC